>JAPFFP010039748.1:0-15045 GCA_026153255.1 Solanum medicagineum | reverse complement strand
GATACCAAACTATCGCAACCAAAAAATTGGTATGATGGCACTTGCCTAACCTATCAAGACAAGTAAGTCAAATCTTGCTCAATTCAATATATAAACTAAAGCGGAAGAGATAAAGTCTAAAGATAGGACAAACACTAAAATATCAAGTCTATAAGACCATCCCAATACAGTGTCACATGTACAAGCCTCTATTGTAGAATATATAGAAAATAAATACAAGTCTGAGTCTCAATCCTTAAATAGAATATAAGATAAATAGAAATGAGTCCAGGAGTCTGCCAAAAGAGACAAGTTGCTACCTCTCGAATATCCAGAAGCTCGGTTTGTATAAAAGAAAGCTAACTCGGGTGGAACCAGTCTTACAACCTACACATACATGTAGAAGCAAAGGTAAGTACCAAAACAACTGACACTCAGCAACTTGATCTAAACATAAGTAAAACATATAGAATAAAATACTCTTTCTACAACAACCACATATCGACGAACTACACACATGCGCTCAGAAAAGTCCCAGCACAACAAGTATATACAAATGCCTCAACATATCAATCACTCTCAAAATACTCTTTCTACAGCAACCACATATCTCATAAATCATCCTCAACAACTAAATCAAGTCATAAACACAAGGTAAAGTGATATGATATGTAGTAGAATAAATGAAACGATATAAATGCAATATTAAGTAGTTATGATGCATGTCTGTCCTATGATACACATCTGCTGATATAATCAGTCCGGAACCCATGGAAAACATATTATCCATGTACCTACCCCGGAGCATGAGGAACAACCCGAATATATAATCAATGTGACATGTCATGTCTCGTGTGCCCATCCCGTATTTTTCATTTGTTTTTTATGCCATAGCTCGTGTGTCCCATCCCCTATTTCTCATTTGTGTTACATGCCAAGGCTTGTATGACCCCTCCCGTATTTCCCATCAATGTTTCATCAGTAGTGCTCGGTCACAATGCACATCAAGAACATATATATGTAATGCAATAATGATGAATGCAAGCAAGAGTTCACTCCATAATAAATACATCATCTCAAGTCAAACATCACAATAATAAGGCAAATGACGAGTCTGTTCAAGCCTATAATCAACGCTTTAACCTACAAGTAAAACTTCACAACAGTATTTCCAATATCAACCTGATCAATCACAATAGGATCCACAATTCACATTTTCATATCACAAGAGGTTCTTAATATCAAAACACAAGTAAACACAAATCAATATCAATATTTCACTTTCAAGTCATAAATGAATTTCACAATTTGACCATATTATCACAATTTGCCAAGTACAATACAATCAACAACAATCAACCAATCATTTTAAGCCACAAGCATAGGAAATATAGTGTTCAAGTAGACTTAACAAGATTTAGGAATCAACTTGCCTCAACTAGTAGCCAAATCAAGCAATTACTAGAGCTTTTCCCCTCGAATTTTGACCACAAACGTCACAATCTAATCAAATAAGGATTCACAATCTCAATACGAAGCTAATGACATTAAAATAAAAAATTTAGGTGAAAAGGGCAAAATGATAAAAAAATCTCATGCCAGAAAAAGTTCTCAAAATCTGAAAATTAATACATGAAAATATTCCCCACATAATAAGCATTTCAATGATGAAAATCATTTTTAAAATGGAGTTAAAATTCCATAATCCCAATTTTTTAATCAAAAATCAATACTCGAAAGTACTCTAATTTCTCCGATTAAAAGTTTCTAATTTCAAGTTAAAGTCATAAATTAATTAATGAGAAAAGAAAAAATGGAGTAAAATACGTTATCCAATAGTCTTGCCTTGAAAAACCTTGAAGAGATCGTCTAAAATCGAGCTTGGAGCTTTAAAATAGTGAAAAATGGCAAGACCCATCACTTTTAAAACTAAAATTGATCAGATAAACACTGTACTCTGCAAATGCAGAGAAGGGTCCGTGAACGTAGAGCATGATTCCCCTCATGCCTCCACAAATGTGGGATTTGATCTGCGAACGCGGAGTACTCCCTCAAAAGGCTGTGCGAACGCAGATAGAGGCTTCGCAAACACAGAGGTCATTTAAGCTAGGCCTCCCAAACACAAAGTTCAAAATGGGCGCACCAGATATCAGCAAAACTCAACTATTTCAAAACTTGAAATGGACCCCCAGGGTTCGTTCGGAATCCAAAACACGCAAGCTAAACACAAAATCCTACCAAAAACGACATTTCACATTCAATGGAATTGTTAAAATTTGATTCAAAGGTCTCCTCAACCCCGAACCCGAAAAATCTTATTTAAACTAGTTAAAAACTCAAATATCCAAAATAACCTCGAAAACTCTAAATATTACAATGAGCCCACTTCTAGTGTTAGTTTAACCATCCAAAACCACGGAACTATTGGAACTTCGATTAGAGCTTTCAAACTCCGAATATTGACCAAAGTCAAACTAGGATTCAAATTCAATTAAGTATCACAACTTTGGGTCCAAAATGTTTGTTTTAACTCCAAATTTAATTTAGCAAGTTCTCCTAGACCAAATTCTGCATTCCATAACTGATGAAATCGACAGAATTGCATTCTGACATCCAAAACTCAAGATGACCTCAAAACTCAAATTTTTCCAACTTAAGCTTTTGAAACTCTTTCTTTAGCAAAATTTCCACTTTTCACTAGATTTTCGAAATTTGACTTGTCAACTCATCCAAACATGGCTCAAAGCAACTTTCAGGAAGGGCAAAATAATTTTTAGATTGAAAATACAAAAAATAACCTTCAGGGTTATAACATAATCTTTTTATGATATGCTCTCAAGTCACTATGGTTTAGCCTAAGAATGTTATTTTATTAATATGATTATGTAGTACTGCTAACTTTAAACTTATGCATATAGTATACAAATATTTTTTCCCAGTCCCTTTTACTATAAGTGTGATTTATTTATTTTTGTCATTGTTCACTCATATATTATATTGAGTTTAAATTTTATGCACCATCGGTGTATCAATTTTATACAACATCAAGTAATATTGACCTACTATATCAGATTAATAACTTATTTCTAATTAATGTTTATTTTAAAAATAATATTTGTTTTCTTTTCTCTCTTTCCTCTTCAATGTTCCTTGTCTTCCTCAATCTCTCAATTAATACTTGTATCATAAATTACTCACTGTTGCATGATCTTTTTTAATCAATCTCTAGAAATCTCAAATGATGAATAACCAAATAATTAGATTTTATCAATAAACTTGAAGCTAATTGTCTCAACATCTCTTGTATCGATATTATCTTCTTATTTTATTTCTTCAATTTTTAGGCCTTCTTCAATTATATTGATCTTTCAATCATTTTCAGTTAAATCACATTTTCAAGTTATTTTTGAATTTTTGCAAGAATAACGATTGTATTCTTATTAGTGATTATATTGTTATCAATTTTTGAATCTTTAAACTATTTGAAATATGACAATATAACGAGTAAAAAAAATAAGTTGTTGCCTTTTTTTTTTTTTTTTGAATAGATCATCTGGTTGTTTGTCCTCCTTATGACTTTTCATAATTTCAAAAGAAAAAATCAAAGACAATTAAGAAATTATTTGTGCATGTATGAACTAGTTTTGATTTTGATATGATATTTAGAAAAATTCATCAAAAAAATTATGAGTTAGAAAAGGAAATAAAATTGATTAGGAAGATAACAATTAATTAATATAGCTTGAGCATAAAGAGGACTCAACTTTCCTTAATTATATTTCACCATAACTAATAATTATATATTTAAAAAATATATTATTAATTACTCAATAAAGTTACTATATTTATCTTTGAAATTACCTGATGGTGTAGAAAAACTTATACACTGACGGTGTACAAAATTTAAACTCATCTTATTTTATTTGAGTATGTTTGTGCTCCTTGCATACTTAGTATATTCTATGTACTGATGCATACCTCTCTTTGTATTGTATCCTTTTATGATGTAGATATCGGTGCCCATTCGCAAACTCATGACTATTAAGGATTGCAAATTTTCAATCAGCAGTTGGTAATTCCTCCTTGTTTGAGGGCTTATAGAATAGTTTAGTTAGTATTTGTTTAGTATTGGTAGTTGGAGGCCATGTCCTGTCCTGATAGCCTTGTTCTTTGATTAGATGTTAGAGACTTGTTTCAGACATTAATTTTCTTTTCAGCATCATGAAAATTTATATTCTTAATCGATCTTTGAAAGAAATATTTCAGCTTCCACTTTAATTATTCTATGTTGTGCCGAATATGTATTCCAAAGGTTCGCTAGGGATCACTCATGATCCCAGATACCGTGTCTCGATTAAGGTGTAGACTCAGATCATGACAATCACTCAACTTTATTTTGTAACATAAAAGTCATTCAATAAATAGTATTTATCTCATAAAGTTACTTAACTTTGTTTTGTAATAGAAGACACTTAGATAAATAGTCTTTTATTTTTTTTAACATTTGCCATAAAAAAACCCTGTCAACAATGTCTATCAAAAAAATCACTTCAAGTGATTGAGTGACTTTTCTGTTATAAAATAAAATTGTGTGAGATTTTAAGAAAATTGTCGTTAGTTATATGACTTTTATGTTAAAAATATTTAAATAACTCTCGAAGATAGAAATTATCAAATAAGTGATCGTCTTTGAAATACTATTAAAATCCTCATTTTCTAATATAAAAATTGATATTGTTGTAGAACTTATAAAAAATAGATAGTACCTAAATTTTTATCCCCTTTGCACCATTTTCAAGTAGTTGACTATTGCATTTGAGTGTTTGATTGAGGATATTCTGATTGATTTTGATACTTGGAAGATGACTATGGTAGCATTAAGTTTTATAGCTTGATGGAACTTGAAATGATCCAAATATAGGCAATATCCTTTATACTTGGTTCAAAAGTTATTTCATATGTTTATGTTGAACTATGACAAAAAATATATAGACTCCAATAATATTCAGTGGTGAATTGTCTCCATTAAAACATATTTTTTTATATGGCTAATTTTTACATTTTACTTTTAAATAAAAAAGACTATGAATATCGATAATCATAGAGTAGTCAACCTACATCAGAATATCATACAAGATGGTAAAATATCATAAAATGAATTTTTTTTAATATCCCAAAGACATAAAACTGAATGTGAAAGGATTTGTACCCCTAAACTGCTAGTGAACCAGGTTCAATAAGCAGTATCAACGCGCACACAGAAAGAAGTAAAGTTAACACGCAACTTATAGTGGAAAAACTCTTTGCTCAAGGGAGAACAACCACTAACTACACTAGTAGGATTTCAACAACTTCACTAACTTCAAACGAGCAAAGTCAACTTACAAACAACTCAACAAACTCAACTATTGAGAGTCAAACCCACTCTCAATTACAACTCACCCAAAGAAAAAACAACTTCTTACAATATTTGTCCCTAAACAAAGATTCTAAGAACATTGTCAAACAAACTTGAACAATCAAGAAAACCTAACTCTAGATCTTGCTTGAGTGCTCTCGCCATGTGCCCTTGCTCTTTCTTGAATGCTCTCACCGATTTCATATTGCGAAAGTTGTGTCTTCTAGGATTGATAATTGTATTTATATTGAAACCTAAAGACCTTCCATATAGGACTCCTTTCTTAAGTAGGGCACGCGATTCTTTTTCATAAAGGAGTCATTTTCCTATGCTGTTGCCTTCGCCAAATCCCATCCCGATTCGGTTTCCATAAATAGCTATGCTACTCTGACTAGGATTCTGCTTGACTCCATTGGTGCAGATATATAGGACCTGGTTCCTTGTCATGTTGTTACTGGTTCTATTTGTCATCATCAAAACAACATAGTCATACCTGCAAAGATCCTAATAAATTCCCCCTTTTTGATGATGGCAAACCTGTGTGTATACATGAGTTCCTACAAAACAACTTCCCCTTTTGACATCTCAAAAAGGCAACAAGCATTAGCACAAACAAAGTACCAAGAACATTAGTATAGATACCAAAAACTAGGAACAGCATCAAACATAACACATTAGAACTGAGGATATTAGCCATCCACATAGCACAGAGTAATGCAGCAAGAAAAAGCAGAATATGTTATCCACAGCAAAAAAATAACAGGCAAGCACCAGTGCCTGCACAAGCATCCACACAAAATATTATACAAGGCAAAATAAATTGTCTGTAGTGCGAATCAAAAGAAGGGACAATAAAGGACTAGGAGTACTAAGGGTGATGTGATGAGGGGCCTGCGCCTAGCAACCTAAAGAGGGAGTCCACCCGCTGATTGTGATCCACCTGCTGCTGGGGGAGCTGGTCCTTGAGGCTAGCGACTTTCGCCTGAGAGTCTCCAAGCTGATCCTAAAGATCACCAACCTGGGCCTGAAGACGAGCCTGCTCAGCTTGATCCTCCCGAAGTTCTCTCATGATCTGAGTGATAGTGTCTGTAGTCTTTGGTAGAGCAGGTGCAACAGCACCGACAGCAAGAGGAGCACATTTTCACTCAATGGCAGTGTGGCGATCAATCATGTCTTTCTTGGTCAAAGTCCTCCTTGCCCCAAGTGGAACCTGAAATGCCCTGAAGATATGGATCAGTAGATTACCATAGGCGAGCTGATCGCAGGATCAACAATGCACGCCATATGACACAGAATCAAAGCAGACCAATCTACAGGTTCCTACAGGTCTATGGCTTGTGCAATCCCCATATCATGATATGTTGCTTCATGTCTACGCTCACCCCTGGCAACACCCCCTTATTGCACCACCTCAAACAAGAGCTTCACATATGGTAGCATCTCTACCTTAGACACCTTCCTGGGCACATCAATAACCTGCCCATCAGTAAACTTGGAGGTCAAAACACACCCAGCATCCCCCAACCACACATACTCAACCAGCTCCATTGAAGGTATTTGCAGTATCTTCTCTAGTTTCTCCTTATCAAACACAATATCTACCCCATGGACCCTCGAGGTAGCCATATCCCCCTCAACAACAGCCAGATTCACATAAAACTCCACCATCTCAGATGCAAACACAGGGGTATCAGTATCAAAGAAAAGATTTATCCACCCATGGGAGGCCAATTTGTCACACAGATGCAAACACAGGGGTATCAGTATCAAAGAAAAGATTTATCCACCCATGGGAGGCCAATTTGTCACACAGTTGTGCGACCACTGGATAAGTACAGGCCTCAGGGTGAATAACCCTGCCCCTTAATACAGTCTTAGAGCTGAAATATAGTTCCTTCGCTACTTCATTGAAGTTCTCCACACGTTTCTTCACCCTGGGTGGAGTAGGAGGAACTAGGTGCAGAGGTCCCTTTGGGAGAGGAAGAGACCTGTACAGGGGAGGATTGAGAGATGGAAGACTTACCGGAGTGTGCCTTTTTGCGGCTGGAAAAAGAGTCATTCGAGTCAAACACACGTCGTTTGTTTCTGATGATAAGACCACGAGTGCGAGGAGTGATGGGCCGTGGAGAAGAAAGCGAAGGGGCCTGACGGCGAAGGAAACCGCAGTGGACTTGGGCCAAGGGAATGTCATCCTGGGAGTCCGAATGCTCTGGTACAGAGGCAAGCACTGTAGATGTAGGAGCAATTGGAGATAGTGAGACTCCATGAGGAGGTGACATAATCTGAATTGGGGGTTTGTTAGTGGAGGAAGACAAAGCTTCATCAATGAGGCATCGACCGGAAGGTTTAGGGTCAGGAATGGACAGGTCAGCGTTCGTCTGATAGGGTTTGGATAGAGAAAGGCGTGGTTGATAGTAGGGTAGGTCCGGAGACGGTGAGGGGGGAAAAGCGATGGGTTCATTTGTGGTGGTTGATGGCGAGGGTGACGGCGGTGACTGGTTATGGGTGGAGGGTGACAATTGGAGTTCCTCTTGTGAGAGGTCCTGTGGTAGAGAGGGGGCACTGGCATTTGAGCTAGTGTTAGAGTAAGAAACAAGAGACGCCATTAATAAAGAGTTATTTTCTTGAAGAAGGCTTTTGCTTTTTTTGGTTTGAAAACAAAGTAGATACTGAATGCTTTTGGGCACATGGGTGGGATTATAGAAGTGTATATAGGGAGTTGGAAGATCCTTCGGGATTTGATTAAAAAGACGTGGTCTGACAAACTGCAACTGGCCAGACGCTTAAGATCCTAAGAACTGGTGATCATTGCCTTTTTAAAGTATGACCCCTTCTCGCCAAATGAAGAAACTGATAAGGAGAACTGGGTTCAGGTATAGACTACTGAGAACTTTTCACAAGGCATGGATTCATTCAAACAGTGGAAGTCGTGGGGCAAGGGCGTACCTGGTAAGTTAGAATGTGAGAACCAGTTCCCCCTGACTTGATACCATACTCCAGCAGTGGACACAAAGAGTAATATCAGCATTTCCCAGCGTATATGTCCAGGTGCATGTTTTTGAGAAGGATACCTGCAAATTTATTCGAGTTAGTAGATCTGTATAGTGCTTGAAGTACAAATTAAGAAGAAAAATGAGAAAGTCAAGAATCCCTGATTAGCCCCAGATAAAGACGATTCTGCTCAAAGTGCTCCCTGCTTAGAGCCTTGGTGAAGATGTTGGCAACCTTATCCTTAGTTTTACATAACACCATTTCAATAAACCCCTTCTCTACATTGCCCCTCAATAAGTGATGCCTCACATCAAGATGCTTAGTACGCTTGTGCTAGACCAGATTCTTTGCGATATTCATTGTGTTTATGTTATCACACATAATAGGGATGCAGTCAACTTGGATCCCAAAATCTACAAGTTGCTGTCTAATCCATATAAGTTGAGTACAATAGGCGGTCGTAGCAATTTATTCAGCTTCAGCAATCGATAGAGCAACAAAATTCCATTTCTTGGTAGCCCAGGAGACCAGATAAGGTCCCAAGAAGTGTGCCATTCCTGAGGTGCTCTTCTTGTCTACTGAGTATCCGGCAAATCAGCATTAGCAAAGCCTACTAGATCGAATGAAGAGCCAGCAGGGTACCAGAGAACCAGGTCCATGGATCTTTTTAGGTAGCACAGAATTCGTTTGATAGCATTGAGATGTGATTCCTTGGGCTTTGATTGAAACCTTACACATATCCCCACACTGAACACAATATCAGGTCTACTTGTTGTTAGGTACAGGAGTGACCCAATCATTCCTCTGTACTTGGTTTCATCAACTCCAACCCCTACTTCATCTCTGTCAAACCTTGTAGTGGTTGCCATGGGAGTGTCTCCGACTTTGGCATCCTGCATCCCAAACTTAGTGATTAGCTCCTTAATGTACTTCTGTTGATGAATAGATGTATCCATTTATCCCTGATGTATTTGAAATCCTCTGAAGAAATTCAGTCCCCCCATCATGCTCATCTCGAACTCACTTCCCATGAGTTTTGCAAATTCTTCCCCTAGAGCTATTTTCGTTCCTCCAAAGATGATGTCGTCGACATAGACCTAAACAATGAGCAAATGGGCACCTTTTTTCCTCAAGAACAGTGTATTATCAATCTTTTCTCTCGAGTAACCATGACTTAATAGAAAGCTGGAAAGTTGATCATACCAGGCTCTAGGTGCCTGTTCTAGTCCATATAGAGCTTTGTCTCGCTTGTACACATAGTCTGGATGCTCATGGTCTTTGAAGCCAGGTGTTTGCCTTACATAGACTTTCCTCCTACAAATACCCATTTACAAATGCACTTTTAACATCCATTTGATACAGCTTACATTCCATATGAGCAGCAAATGCTATGAGCATTCGAATGGGCTCAATGCGGGCAACAGGTGCAAAAGTCTCATCATAGTCAATTCCTTCCTCTTGATTGTACCCTTGCACCACTAATCTAGCCTTATTTCTAGTAACCATCCCTTATTCATCAAGCTTATTCCTGAATACCCATTTTGTTCTAATGATAGTTCGGTGTTCATAAGGGGGAACCAGGTGCCACACCTTGCTTCGCTCAAACTGTAGGAGTTCTTCCTGCATAACAAATATCCATTTTTCATCCAACAATGCTTTTTTGACATTTTTCGATTCAACCAAGGACACATATGCAAAGAAGGCACATACATTCCTGAGCTTTGATCCGGTGGATATCCCTGAGCCCAGAGGGGTCAGCAGGTTTTCAAGAGAATAAGAGCTCTTGTGCTTCCAGTTATGTCCTGGGTCCTCAGGCACAGGATTATTGGTTGTTATGTTTGAGGAACCAGCTCCAGCCGGGTGAGATGTTCCAAATCCGCCATCTCTATTTTGAGGGGCAGCCTCAGAAGATGCCTCTCTCTCCCCATTACCTTGAGTCAGGGGACCTGATCCACTGGCCTGCTCCCTGTCATCCTCATCATCTAACTCTTTCCTGCTGCTAGTTACTTCCGGCCTTTGTACCTATTCCTGTAAAACTTTTGCGGCCCCTAGATTGGCCTCATCAAATATAACATGTACACTTTCTTCTACACATTTAGTTCTTTTATTGTACACTTTGTAAGCTTTGCTATGAGAGGAGTACCCAATGAAAATTCCCTCATAACTTTTGGCGTGAAACTTTCCTAGAGCATCCTTTCCATTGTTGTGTACATAGAAAAAGAACGAAGGTGGGCTAGGTTTGGTATTCTACCTTTAAGTAACTCATAGGGAGTTTTGTTGAAGATAGGTCTGATCATGCATCTGTTAATGAGATAGCAGGCGGTGTTCACTGCCTCAGCCTAGAAACTATATGGAAGATCACTGGCTATCAGCATGGTTCTAGCCATATCTTCCAGAGTTCTATTCTTTCTTTCCACAACCCCATTTATCTGGGGAGTTCAAGGGGCTGAGAAGTTGTAAGTCACCCCAATTTTAGCAGAAAATGTGAGGAACCTAGAGTTCTCAAATTCCATACCATGGTACATTCTCAAGCTCGTCAGATGATAGTTTAGATTCTTTTGAACCATTTTAGCATACACAGCAAACATATCAAAAATTTCATCCTTAGATTTCAGAAATAAGGTCCATGTGAACCTTGAGAAATCATCTACAAGTACGAATACATACCTAGTTCCACCTCTGCTTAGGACTTTCATAGGGCCGCAGAGATCCATGTAAACCAGTTCCAGAGGTTTGTTAGTATTGACGAATCCCACTGGTTGAAAGTTGCTCCTGACATTTTTACCTTGAACATAGGCTCCACACACTTGATCTTCACTGATTATTCCTTCAAGCAGTCCCAGGACCAGCTCTTTTAGGATTAGCTTGTTGATTGTAGAGAAGCTGACGTGTCCTAGCCTCTTGTGCCAAAGTGAACATGCATCGCTCATGGCACTCAAGCACTTCATCTCAGAGTTGACAAGGTCCATTGATGTCCACCTTGTACACATTTTTGTGTTTCTTCCCCCTGAGTATGATCCTTTTAGAGACAGTATTTGTCACTTTGCATTCCGAGACCATAAAAAAGTACATCATTTCCTTTATCGCACATTTGACAGACGCTCCGTAGATTATGTTTCAGTCCCTCCACATAGTACACATTGTCAATGCATTGGGACATGGATGGTCCCACCTTTTTCGATACCTTTAATTTCACCTTGTTTTCCATTTCCAAAGCCTACATTCCGCCTTGAAAGTCACTCAGTAGAAGGAAGTTGTGTTTGTCTCCTGTCATATGTCTGGAGCATGCTCTGTCCAAGTACCACCGCTTCCATTTTCCTTCTACTGGTTCCTGCACAATTAAAAGAGGTGAGATTAGGTACCCAGATCCACTTGAATCCTTTTTTATTGTGAAAAAGGTGAATAAGATCCCTTGTTGCCCAAGCAGGAAGATCCTTTTTAATATTTTTAACCTTGGTGGTTCTAGAAGTATATCTACGTTCATGATTAAACCATCTAAATCGAGGTGGATGTCTTTTGCCTGACTGGTTCCTGTTAGTTCTAGGGGAGTATCTTCTTCTTGTCATATTTCTATTACTCCTACGAGGATACCTTTGTCCTTTTCCCTCTTTTGCCTACCCCTTTCATAGTTCATGTTGAAGTAGGAGATACTATTATCAAGAGCCTTGGATTTTTTATTGCAGTTATCTCTATGATAACCGTTCATCCCACACAAGGTGCAAAGGACTCCATGATCTATTGTATGATCCTTGGGTTCCTTGATTTTGAACCTGATCCTATACTTGGTGGTAGACTGACCTTGCTGCATATCATCGAGCATAGCAGAGGACTTGGTCCACTTCATAATGTGCTCTAATTTAGCTTTGGTCCGGTCCAGTTCTTTTAGAAGAACTTCATTCTTATTAGACATGATACCTAGCTCATCCCCTAGTTTCTTAACTTTTTCTTCCAGGTTTGATTCGATCAGACTCATAACATTTTTCTCCTTTCTAGAGGACTTAAGATTGTCAATGTCCATCTGTAGTTTTTGATTGACATTCTCAAGATCAACATTCTCAGTTCTCAATTGTGCATAGTCCTTCAGAAAAAGGTCCTTGGAGTCACAAACAGTTAGATAGGCTTTAATCAGGACCTGTGACATGGAGTCAAGCTTTTTCTTTGAGGACAAATGAATATCAGCTTTAGCTTGTTCAAAACCTACCTTGGTATCTAATAGTGCACTGTCCTGATCATGAGAACCTACTCCTACCATTAGTGCCAGATTCTCCTGGTTGATATCAACCTCGTCATCATTGAGATCAGTTGCTCAGTCACCTATTCCTTGCCACTTTCATCATCAGATTCATCCATAGCAACAAGAGCAAAGGAAAATCATACTTCTCAGGTTCCTCAACAGCTATGAGAGATTGATTTTCAGGTGTCTCACCATCATATTCTTCCCCTGAGTTACCAGCCAGTGCCGCTAAGGATCTTTGCATCGAGAGATCTGCTTTCTGATTCGTCATCCTCCTATCCTTGCGAACATATAGTTTCGACCTTGGTTTCCTTGGGTTTCTCTGGCACATTCTTCTTGTACTCAAGTTCCCAGAGAGGACAGAACTTGATGAAGTGGTCGGGGCTTCCACACTTGTGGCACAGTTGTTCCCTTAGATCTTTCTCAATTGTTCGTTGAGTGGTCCTTCTTTGTCTACATGTTCCTCTTCGTAGCACCTGTTGGAACTTCTTGGTGATTAAGGCAATGTTTTCTTCCTCAAAGTCCTCTTTCTTAGTGGCTTTCAGAACCAAGTTCTTGTCCTTCCTCTTATTGTTAAGCTCCTTCTCCTGACTCTTCTTTAGGTCATAAGTAACTAGAGTTCCCATCAGCTGATCCATGGTCATGGTATCCAGATCCTTAACTTCAATGATGGCTTCACCTTTGCTTTTCCAGGATTCAGGTAACACTCAACAGCTTCCGAATAGCCTTCCCTGTGGGAATGACTTCTCCTAAGGAGTAGATCTCATTGAAAATAGCAGAGAACCTGGTTTCCATTGCCTATATAGTTTCACCTTCGTGCGTTCTGAATAACTCATACTGTCGATTAAGATTATCAATCTTTGCCTTTTTCACTTGAGTGGTTCCTTCGTGAGCAACTTGCAGTGTGTCCCAGATTTGATTAGCATCTTGACAAGATGATATTTTGTTGTATTCACAAGACCTATGCCACACAATAAAATCTTCTTTGCCTTGGCATTGTTCTGAATGACAATCTTGTTAGCATCATTCCACTCACTATGTTCCTTGGGTATTCTTGGAGCACCTGAGGTTGACCCATCTTTCATAGGAGTGGTTGGTCTGTTGAGCACAACATTTCAGAAATCAGGATGTTCCCCCTCGATGTGATTCATCATTCGAGTTTTCCACCATTCGTAGTAATATCCATTAAAGAGTCGAGGTCTGGACTGAGAAGCTCCTTCTTCTGCTGTGGATGGGGCTGTCATTGTCTTTTCGAGATTGTTAGCCTTGTTTCGAAAAGACCTGCTCATATACTAACTGAAAGGAATTGTACCCCTAAACTGCTAGTGAACCAGGTTCAATAAGCAGTACCAACGGGTACACAAAAAGCAGTAAAGTTAACATGCAACTTATAGTAGAAAAACTCCTTCCTCAAGGGAGGAATAACCACTACCTACACTAGTAGGATTTCAACAACTTCACTAACTTTAAACGAGCAAAGTCAACTTGCAACTCACTCAACAAACTCAACTATTGAGAGTCAAACCCACTCTCAATTACAACTCACGCAAAGAAAAAACGACTTCTTACAATATTTGTCCCTAAACAAAGATTCTAAGAACATTGTCAAACAGACTTGAACAATCAAGAAAACCTAACTCTAGATCTTGCTTGAGTGCTCTCGCCAAGTGCCTGTATTCTTGCTTGAATGCTCTCGCCAGTTTCAGATTGCAAAAGTTGTGTCTTCTAGGGTTGAGATTGTATTCATATTGAACCCTAAAGACCTTCCATATATGACTCCTTTCTTGAGTAGGACACACGATTTTTTTTCATAAAGGAGTCCTTTTCCTACATTGTTGCCTTCACCAAATCCCATCCTGATTCCGTTTCGATAAATAGCAATCCCACTCTGACCGGGATTCTACTTGACTCCACTGGTGCAGATATACAGGACCTGGTTCCTTGTCATGTTGTTGTTGGTTTCGTTTGTCATCATCAAAACAGAATAGTCATACCTACAAAGATCCTAATAGAAAGAATGAATATAATTTTATGAAAAAGTAAAACATTTTTGTACAAGTCTTTGCTAAGGATCAATTAACCACAAATGGATTATTATTTTCATTTTAGGTCATTTGACACTTACTTAATGCTAATAAACTATCTCATTTACTAGGAAAAATCTCAATTTATATAAGTCGATTTAGAGAAATATTATCTGCAAAAATTACGATTTCAAAATTTAGTTTCATCCAATTACCATAATGGTGAAAAATGAACTTTAGGAGTTAATACACATATTAATATAAATATCTTTCTCTTTTTTTTCTTCCACAAGATTTTCAATCATCTCAAATTTTAGGCACTTAATGAACCATAACAATTGATAGCTTATTCTTTCACATTTTCAGTTTTATTTGCAATATTAATATTTTTCCTACGTGATCTTATAATTTTTATACTA
>JAPFFP010039717.1:0-15047 GCA_026153255.1 Solanum medicagineum | reverse complement strand
ATTAGGTCCTTTCACCCATGGTGCCTAAGCCTCCTTTTTACTAATATTGCATGATTTAAAGTTGATTTTACATGTGGTCTTGCATAGTGAGAAATTTATTGCACAGTGATTTTAGTTCATGAAAGTATGGTTGTTTTAGAAAGTTTTATACTAGAGCATATGAACATGTTGTTTTACTTAAGCAATGAACATACATGTCATATTGTTATATTATGTCTATTGTTTAATATTAAACATTTTGACTATGATGCGTACTTATTGTTGCATTTCATCCTATATATTTGGTATATTCAAATGTAGTAACACATACTCTTGCCTACATGATATCATCATGTAGGGATTGAAGGCCAAGTTGATCCTCCTCCTCCTCCATGTGGGTAGTTCGGTACTACTCAAGCTAGTTGGTGAGTCCTCCATTTCAGGGACTTTGGTCTATGTTCTGTTATCTTGTATTGAGACACTTTACTTTATATTTGTTTTGACTATGAGGGTGAGCCTGGTTACCTTGTCTTGGCCCCCATTCTTATCTATATATTTAGAGGTGTTTGTTGGATAAGTTATGTATCTATGATTTGAACTCAAACTCTTTATCTCTTTATGGTGATGTTTTGCAGGCTATCCCTTAGTCCCTTGCCCCTTATTCTTACTTTATGCCTTTTTACATGCTTTTGCAACCAATGATGTGAAATGACAAGTTGAGAGGCTTGATTGGGACCTTTCGGGCTCCCCATTCACCGTGTCACGTCTAGGCCGTACTTTGGGCCATAACAAACTTGGTATTCAAAGCACTAGTTTGTTAGATCCTCGGAGTCCAACACATTGCATTGATTAGAGTCTTATTCATAGTTGTGTTTTACACCACAACTATGAGCAGGAGGCTATGAGGCGTTCTAGGAAATATTTCACTTCTTCATTAAACATGTCATGCGATAGATTTAGATTGCTAACCCCTAATCATTATATTTCAGGATGTGTCTCAACCAACGCAAGACAGTGATATATCAAATGCGGAGTTTCGAAATGCTCTATGGGTAATGGCCAAAACAATGACAACATTAGAAACTCAACTCAATCATCAAGTGGTTGCTCCCGAGACTTCTAGTGGGGAGAGGAGAGGTAGTGATCCAAGAGGGCCCGTAATGTGCGTAAGTTCAAAAGTCTCAAATGTAGAGGTGTTGGTGGTGTGGCCCCTAATGGTGTGTGTTCTAATTGTGGAGGGGGGTCATAGAGGCCCATGCTTGAGAGGCACCAATGCTTGTTTCCATTGGGGTGAGGAGGGGCATAAGAAAAAGGATTGTACTTCTAAACACTATAAGGATAAACAAGGTGATGGTGGGATGACTAATCCCAAGTGTCAAAGGTGTGGAAAGAACCACGGTGGCCCGTGTCGGAGGAACACTAGTGCTTGCTTTGGATGTGGTAAGGTGGTTCACAAGCTTGTGGATTGTCCATTTATTCCAAGGGGGTGTAAGGGTGGTCGACTTTTGGACCATGGCGGCTATGTTGATCAAGTGTCTTAAGGAGGGGTTGAGGTACCAGATGCTATTACTGGTAAGTTGAAGTTTCCTTGGCTTTGATGTGCATGCATTTTTAGGCCCGGTGTGCCACCACTTATTCTCTATTCTTCTTGGTTGATATTGGGGCTTCTTGTGTGCCCAAGTTGTTGTGTGGATCTTTGGTGTATATCATTTGGTCAGGTATATTATTGCTAGAAGGATCATAGGTGATGGTCCTTGTTTTTATGATATTAGGTCTTACTTTGTGGATTGTTGGAGTTGACATGGTGGAATTTGATGTCATTATAGTAATGGAATGGTTTCATGTATGTTGCATCTTCATGGATGGTAGAACCCACAGAGGTAGTCCCAATTCTCTAATGAGTCCGTCTTTGAGTGGGAGGTTGTTAAGTGGTAGCAAGGGAGGTAGGTCCATTTCATGCCCTAAGATACAATTGGACTCTAAGGGGCTGTATTTGTCATGTTGTGAGAAATGGAGGTGTTGAACCTAAGTTGTTTTGTCTATGGAATTGTTGTTGGTGGTGGATGAGGCTTTGAATGTCCTTTCCAATATTATGAATTTTGGGGTCGTGTCCTTTGGTTTGACTAGTACACTGGTTATGCCTATAAATCTCAAGAGCAAGATCTCTAGTCCTTACCCTAATAGGTTTATGGTGGTTTTGGTGATGATAATGTGGTTCTTCCCTAATGAGGTAGTGCATGTGAATCATTTGAGAGTAGTATTACAAGTTTAAGGAACAAGGTTGGGTGCTAGTAGGATAGATGGGAATTTTGGTGGTAAGAAGTTGCCTTCCTAGGATGTGTGGTACCGGGTGATAGTATTAAGGGGGACCTTAGTAAGACGAAGGTGATTGGAGATTAGCCTAGTCCTTAGACTTCATCGGATGTTAGGAGCCTCTTGGGTTAGTGGGCTATTACCGGAGGTTGTGAGTAAGGGGATTTGATAGGTCAGGGAGTTGCTATTTCTTGTGTTATTTCTTCTTGTTAGTAAGATTTATGTGTATGTGAATTGATCCTTGGTTCCTTCTAATCAAGGAGACCCAAAATTATTTTCAGAAAACCTACATGGATTTTACTTATTTTAATTTGGGATTTGATTATTATGATTCCTAAAATTCTATTGATGCATGAGTAGTGTTTATTTGATGATTTTAATGTGATTTAAACTGTTATATGAGGATTCACTTTGGGTTTATGAAGTTATAAGTATGCATATTCCCCTTTTGAAATTATTTATGCATGAGAGGTTACACTATGGATTTAAATATTGAATTAAATATGTTTCCACTTCAACTTCATATTATAAATGTTGATTGTTAAATGGAGTCTTAATTACCCTTGTCATTACCTCATTATTCATAGCATATGCATTCATGTACATGAGTTATTTGAAAAATTATGTTATGGGTAAGCCCAATTTCGTTTTATGATATGATCTTGATAAAAGGTTGGTTATGACAATATTGTGATCACGTATATGTCTGTGATTTTAGCTCATTAAGCATTTTGGGTGCTTGCACCATTTTGTATATGAATGGGTTATTCCTATGCATGTATTATGACTATGAAATTATGATTTTGGCATTTGAACCTATGAGTTATTACAAATGGTGTTTGGCTTTTAAGCCCAATTGTGCATTGAAATGATTTGGAAAATGACTATTACCTCTTTGAAAGTATGTACATGCATATTATAAGTATTCTTGTGGGATGACGACTTAGGTTGTTGTGTTGAGGATCTTGGGGTAGTTTCGGATACTTGTATAGCATGTTTCTAATGAAAGTAGAACAAGTAAGGTTGTAATATGATGGGTAAGGATGGTCGATCTGTTTAGTCAACTACGATGGGTTAGTCACTTCTCGAAGATTGAAATTTGGTTCAGGTTTTGTCCCCAAGTAAGGGTGAGGGAAGATGATATCCCTAAGTGTCCTTTTCGGACAAGGAGTGAGCATTTTGAATATTGGTGGAGTTGCTTGGTTGTCTTATGCATCGGTTGTGTATATGGGTTTCATGAATGGGGTCTTAAAACCCTATCTTGATATGTTTGTGGTGGTCTCTAGTGATAAGGTATTGATTTGTTTAGAACTTGTGAATTATTTGGGGATTGGTTGCTTAATATGATAGGTGTGAGTTGAGGATCACAAGAAAGTTGTTAGAACTCCTTAGGGATTATGGTATGAGAGTGCATTGGTTCTTCCAGTAAGGCTAGTGTTGTGATTGGTGCTATAGGTAGCCTAGTGTGTCCGGATAATGGTGGTAAAGAGATCCCTAGGAGAGTCCGTCGGTCGGCTAGGTAGGGAGTTAGGTTGAAGGAAGTTGAGAATGGTAGTATAGTATTCTTGATGGTTCCAAATATTCTTGGGTTAAGAGGACTAGATTAGGAAAGGCTTTGATTTCCGCCTTATTAGAGTTGGAATTTTTGGGTGAGAGAATGATAGAGTGGAGGTTGTATCCCAAGGTGGAGATAGCAGTTATGGTACCAAGTGGGTTAGGTGTATTTAAGATTGAGAATTGAGTTGAGGATTGTGAGTCCTTATAGAGCGTAGAGGGAGGTTGGTAAAGCTGCATAAGTTTGGGAATTGCCTATGGTAGGGGTACGGTTTATCCAGTTTGTCATGCTTCTAGGTTGAGGGGATGTGTTAATGAGCCTAGTCTATAGAACTCTTTGGAGTTTTGGGTGAGGTGGAAGATAAGTTGTCTTAGAAGGAGGTTCCAGTGGAGGTGTTGGATGGATGAGTGGAGAAATTGATTGATTGATAATGATGTAGTATTTGTCAAAGCCCTTTGGAACAGTTGTCTATTCATATGTGTTTCTCGGAGAGCCGGTGCGGACATGGAGAAGCGATATCCCACCTCTTTCACTCTATTCAAGCTTATGATGATATGCCAAGTCCATTCTATGATTCCAAGTCCTATGTTTCAGCCCTTATGTCATTCATGTGCATTCATGTTTAAGTTGGCAAGTTTATGATGATTTTACACTTATGTTGAGATCTTGAAAATGGTATTTTTTTTAATGTAATGTTGAATTCTTGTTGGGGATGATTTTTTGATGATCACTCTTATCTTGTACGTCCCTTTTATATTCAAGGACGAATGTTCCCAAGGAGGAGATATTGTAACGAGCCCAAAAAGTGCCCGAAAATGTGCCTGGAAAGTACCCAAAATCGTAATTTCCATATATCTAAAAATCCGTTCGATATTTCGAAAATCCCACTTCATATTCTTGTTCAAGGGGTCAAATTGAGCGGGAAATGGGTCCAACCCAAACGTTAGAGCAACCATATCAAAATCTGAAAATCGCAAAAAACGTGATTTAGGAGGGTTAACTTTAAGGGGACATAGTTGTTAATACACAAAGAACTGGGAGGCCCACGACTAACCAAATTAAACCCTTTGAATTATCTTTCCAACGCACTTAGTTTCACCTCATTCCGAGTTCAGATGAAGGACTTATGCCCATTTTCGTAGAACTCATTCGTGCAGAAAATGAAGATTCCAATGGGGTTTTCGCGTCGCCTTTGCAACGCGCCCCTATGGTTTTTGGTGCCTGTTTTAATTTTTTCGATCCAAGACTTATAATGCTTGGCCATAAGACTTCCTACACTTGAAAATACATATACTTAGCCTTATTTTACCCTCATATCATCCTTAACATTCCCAATATCCTCTCAAACACTTAGACTCATATTTCACCTTAAATTCAAGTCCCAAAACTCAAGACCAATCTTAAGGATTTCTTCAAGGATTTCATTCAAGCTTCAAGTCTCCATCTCCAATCTCTTTCAAGGGTTCTCCAAAGCTAAGGTATGTGGTGTTGAACTATTGGGTCCTTTCACCCATGGTGCCTAAGCCTCCTTTTACTAATATTGCATGATTCAAAGTTGATTTTACATGTGGGTCTTGTATATTGAGAAATTTACTCTACGGTGATTTTAGTTCATGAAAGTATGGTTGTTTTAGCATGTTTTGAGCTCTAAATCTTAGAATCTAATATATAATTTGATGAGTGATTTTGATGTGAATATCTTAGGGGTATTTCAAGGTATTGATTGGTTTTACAACTGATTTTCTTGCATGATTTCATCTCTAAATTGCATGGTCTTTTACCCCCATTTCACACCCTCAAAGTGTTTGATAAAATGTCTGGATGTGGTTTCTTGAGGAATTAAAGGTCCAAAGCATGAGATATGATATAAATGATGTTATGATGATGAAATGAGCTTATGTATATGATTATTACTATATGAAATGTTGCATTAAAGCATATGATAAATCCTATATAAAGTGTTGCTTTAAACCATACCCAATCCGGGGGGGCAAGAGCCGGAGTAACCGTGGTTGGGGTTTATACTCATCAACCATGCAAGGGGTTTATACTTCGTGACCATGTTGATTAGGTGTGATTACCATCAGTCATGTGAGGGGTTTATACCACACAACCACTAAGGCGTTTATACCTTGAACAGCTATCTTGGTCTCTTCTTCACATATGATATCCTATATGAGCGTGGTTTACTTGAGCATGTTTTACTTAAGCATTGAACATACATATGATATTGTTATATTATGTCTATTGCTTAATATTATGCATTTTGACTATGATTCCTACCTATTGTTTCATTGCATCCTACATACTTAGTACATTCAAACGTACTAACTCATACTCTTGCCTACATGATATCACCATGTAGGGATCAAAGCCCAAGTTTATCATCCTTCTCCTCCACGTGGCTAGTCGGTGCTACTCGAGCTAGTTGGTGAGTCCTCTATTTTAGGGACTTTGGTCTATGTTCTATTATCTTTTATTGAGACACTTTACTTTATATTCATTTTGACTATGACGATGAGCCCGATTACCTTGTATTGGCCCCCGTTCTTATCTATGTATTTAGAGGTGTTTGTTGGACAAGTTATGTATCTATGATTTGAGCTTAGACTCTTTATCTCTTTATGGTGATGTTTTGCAAGCTATCCCTCTTAGTCCCTTGCCCCTTATTTTTTATGCCTTTTTACATGCTTCTGCGACCAATGATGTGTAATGACAAGTTGAGAGGCTTGATTGGGGACCCTTTGGGCTCCCCATTCGCTATGTCATGTCGAGGCCCTACTTTGGGTCGTGACAGATAGTAAGGCTATTGTCCTCGAAATAGAGGACTCACCAATGAAGCAAAGTCTTCAATATACAAGTCAACCTCTATTGTGAGGAGGAGGATGATCGTCGGACCCTATATGGTGATATCATGGAGGCAAAATATGCGTTAGTATTATGGAATATACTAAGCATATGAGCATGCAATGAAATGAAATAAAACATTTGTATTAATTTCAATGTAAGAACATGATGAGTGCATGAATGAGTAAGGCAAGTAATAACTTCAATTATTGTACATATGTGGGAAGGGACCATAACCGACAATAAGACTATGCAAGCTATATCATGGAATTTCACTGTTGCCTCCATACCGGAGAAAGAAAAGTCTACTTGCCAAGGTAGAGCTCTACCCCATTAGGTGGGTGTCATGAAATATAATGCTAGATGGATCCACTAGCTAAAACATAATCCTATCAGGGTACTTAATTATGAGACAAAAATCTTTATATAAGGACCCTTGGAGATAGCCCTTCACCTCAAGCCTCAATCGTTGCTAAGTCAAATCTAACAAATTAAATATCATGAAAATGTACTAGTCACACATTCATAAGTTCAATGATAATCATGCTTCAAATCTTTCCAAGACTTCATGCATATGGAGTAGCTCATTCAAACCTTAAGTGATTCAAGTATGTGAGAATTTTCTTTTATGAAGCGCCTATAGAAGCCTGCATGTCCTAAGAAATTGCTCAATCACATCAAATTTGGCTCTATAAACCTCAATACCTTTAATGGATATATGGTTTCCCAACACAATACCTTCCCTAACCATGAAATGACACTTTTCCCAATTCAACACAAGATGAAATTCTTCACATCTCTGAAGCACAACATGAAAATGCGCCAAACAGTCCTTGAATGAATCTCCAACCACACTGAAGTCATCTATAAACACCTCAATAGTGTCTTCCACTATGTCTAAAAAGATGGACAATATGCATCTCTCAAATGTTGTTGGTGCATTACACAATCTGAATGACATCCTCTTAAATGCAAAGGTGCCATAAGGACATGTAAAGGTCATCTTCTTTTGGTTCTTTGGAGCAATCAAATTCTGGTTGTAGCCCAAATAACCATCACGAAAATAGTATTAGCCTTTACCCACCAAGTGATCTAGCATCTAGTCCATGATTAACATAGGGAAGTGATCTTTCTTAGTCGATGCATTGAGCTTGCGATAATCCATGTAAACCCTCCAACTTGTGATTGGCCTCATGAAAATCAACTCATTGCTAGCATTCATGGCCACATTGATACCTTCTTTCTCTGGAACACATTGGATTGGACTCACCCATTCACTATCAGCAATTAGATATATCATACTTATGTCCAACCACTTGATGATTTCTTTACGCACAACCTCTTACATCAGTGGGTTGAGATGTCTTTGGTGTTCAATACTTGGTTTATAGTCTTTGACCAGTTGAATCTTCTGAGTGTGTATGCCAAATAGGATGCCAATGATGTTTGCAATTGTCCGTCTAATAGCCTTTTTGAAGCACTTAAATACCGAAACCAATGCTTCCACCTGTTTGTCATAATGATCTGCAGTCACAATAATAGGCAAAGTATTGTTGGTACCCAAAAACACATACCTTAGATGGGCTGAAAGAGACTTTAACTCCAATACTAGTGGCTCATCAATGGTCCAGTATGCAGTGACTCACGATTTTTCAAGTCCAACTCACAGTTGACTTGATGCCTAGAGAATCCAGGTGCTCCCAAAGCCTTTATTATCTCATCATAGTCTAGGATGTTTTCACCCTCGAAGTTCAACAATACAACTCCAAGAGTTTTGATAACCAGTCTTTCCTCCATTGGTACCTCCAGTTGCATCTCATCAATACCCTAAATAACAAAGACCACTTTCAGATCATCAGGTCTCTTCATGGACTGGCAGACATTCAAGACAACCTCTTTGTCATTCAATCTAAATGTGATTTGACTCAAGTCCATGTCCACTAGTGCTAGCCCAGTGGCTAGGAAGGGTCTTCCTAATATGATTGGGATGTCGAATTCAACTTCAAAATCAAGTACATGAAGTCTGTGGGGAATATGAAATTTTTGACTTGGACTAACATGTGATAGAGTTATTCAATAGGGTAATTCATAGTCCTGTCTTCTATCAACAACCGCACTGTAGTTGATGTGGGGGCTCCCAAGCCCAACTGCTTGAATACTAAAGGAGGCATTAAGTTGATGTTGGCTTCTAAATCACACAACGCCTTTGCAAAGTTGAAAACTCCAATGGTGCAAGGTGTGGTAAATGGTCCAGGGTCTTCTTTCTTCAGCAATAAGGACCTTGTTGCAATAGAAACACAATGCTAAAGCTTTTGAGAGAGCTCTTACATCACTGTACTCTTCGTCGTCACTAGTTCCTTCATGAACTTGGCATACTCGGGTATTCTCTCCAATACCTTAATGAGGAGATGTTGATAGATAGCTACTTAAACATAGAGATAAAGTTCTGAAACTTACCTTCCTCCTCCTTCTTCATCAGTCTCTGAGGGAAAGGAGGTTGAGGCATAGGAATAAGTTTAAATTTCCTTGATGTCACCAATTTGTTGCTCACCCTATCCTTGGCTTTTTCATCCCCAGTCTCTGCACTTTTGCTCTCTACAACCTCAACATGAACCTAATCATCATCTATCGACATCGGTGGGTCAATATTTTAGTTACCATTTCGTGTTGTCACTGCCATGACTACCCATCATTCTTCAGATTCTGCACTGTGTTGATTGGCAGTGTACCTTTCTGACGCTGATTCAATTATGTAGGCATTTGACCGAACTGTTGCTCCAACTACTTAATAGCCATAGATAAGACTCGATATTCTGATTACTCTGTGAAACCTCATCTTTCATTCCTTTTGAAGTCTTATCTTGGATGTCAGCCTTCCTTAAAAATTTATCAAACATCTCCTCAATCCTCAAACTACCAGTCCTGGAATTGCGATTATATGGTGCCACGTGTGGACCATTTCTGTACGCATCTTTGTGACCCCAATCACCATCTCTGTCTTTCCTCTGTTTCTATCATAATATCTGCCTTGGTTATTGACCTTGTACACATTGTCTCTATTAATGTTTCAACCTTGATTCCCTTGATCTTGGCACCAATAGTCCTGATTGGACCCTTGGGCATTGGTCGGATAAACGCCCCCATCTAATCAGTCACAAAGCAAGAATCCTCCTCATAATATGGCTAATCATATATGGGTGCTCATGGGGGCTAATGATTCACTGCATTTACTCGTTCCTAGCTTTGTTTCATCAGTAACCCTACATTAGTACTAAGTTGTGCTAGCTCTTGCATCAAATCCTCATTAATCTTACCCTGCTCTTAATTTGTAGTAACTGAAAAGGAACTCTTCGTCGTAGACTTGTCCCTAGTGCCCCATGCATAGTTCATCTTTGCCACCTTCTCCAGTTGTTCAGCTACAATTGGAAATGGGAAATCCAACATTGAGCCTCTAATTATGGTGTCAGATGCAGTTTGCAGTTATCATCTAAGGCTCGATAGAAGATCTCCGCCAAGGAATCACTAACAATCTTGTGGTCTGGAACACTTCTTAAGCACTTTGAGGAATGCTCCTATTTGGTACTAATAGAATCACTGGGTAATTGCTCGAAGTTATTGATTTGATCTTTCAACTTTAGCTTTTTTGACCTTAAGAAATACCTCTCCAAAAATGCTTTTTGCATTTCAACCCATGTGGTGATAGAACTCTATCGAAGCTTTGCTAACCATAATGTCATCTCGCCTGTAAGAGATAATGGGAAAACATGGAGCCCAACAACATCCATGGATAGATTTTTTTTTCCCATCATGCTCTTGTGGACAAAAGCAACATTGTGTAGATGGTTATGTGGATCTTTGATGGTAAGCCTGCGAACAACCCTTTATGCTGCAACATCTTTAATAACCCACTCAATACGAAAAACTTAGTATCGTTCAGAAAAGGAGGCAACTTAATAGCTCTGATGACATCCACTGCCATAGGGTTGTATGACTTCCATGCATTAGTGGCTGCTTATTGACCCTATGGTGGTGGATTCATATCCTCAAGTAGTGGGGGGTTGTCATTGTTCAGATTTTGTGCAAGGTTTGAAGGATTATGGGGTTGTCCTGGGCTATTCTTCGTTATGTTTTTTGGATCTTTGGGTCAATGGAGTCAAGGGGATGCCTCAATGGGCATACAATGCACTTGTATGCTAATACAAAACATAAATAACAAAAAAATATAAAATAAGAAAATAAGGATTAACTCACAAATTACTTTAATTACACCAATCTAAACGTTGTATTCCCCAGCGATGATGCTAGAAATTTTGATCATGCCCAAACTACACCTCCAATTCAAGGTATAAGTGGTCACAGTCAAAAGATAGAACCTGACAATAGTTAGGGTCAATCTCATGAGGAAATAAGGCCTCGACTTTGTATAACTATAAGCAATTAGAATGAACTAATCTGCTTATTTCCTGAAAAGGGGGGTTTGTAAAATGCAAGAAATAAACCTAAACTAGGATCAAATCATCAAGCGCAAGTATTGTGAAATTAGAAAGAGAAGTAACTAGGGTATCGTGTTCCCCATGAATTCCTAACTCAATATAATTAGATAATTGTAACCTTTTCTAGTGTGTAGCATGCAGACCTTGTAGGTTATGTTTACCTATGTCATGACCCAAACCTAGGGCCTAGGTGTAACACGACAAATGAGAACCTGAAGGTCCCCCAAACAAGCCTCTTAAATCATAATTGCACATTATAGGTTTAAATGGTAAATGGAAAATAGATGATAGTTTAAAACATACTAAGTGTAGCAATGGTCTAGACACACCTCTAAACAAGGACAATAAACAAAGCCAAGAATACAAGTTTAAGCCCCTCAATACAAAGTCAAAATGAAAATACATCGAATATCTGAATAACAAAAGTAAAGCTTGAAGATAAACGTTCTGTTCACGGTAAATAGGAACTGACCAAAGCTCAAAGTCATCACGAACAATCTAGCCACGTGGAGGAGGATAAGGTAGATTGTCTGTCCCTACATGATTATAGCATGTAGGGAAAAAAAGCGGTTAGTACTTTGGAATATACTAAGTATGCGGGTATGCAATGCAATAAGTAAATATAATTACAAAGAATACTTCCCCGATATAACAAACTCCAAGCTTAACAATATATTCAGTTCCATAATGAAGTGTAAAGTAATGCCATGAAAATGCATAGAGAAGCACATAAGCAAATAAGTGTTGACCATAGATGACAAAACCATATGAGCTATACTATGCGTTAGTACGTTTGAATGTACTAAATATGTAGGATGCAATGCAATAAGAGATAGGCATCATAATCGAAATGCATAATTAGGCAATGGATGAGCATATACAATATGGCATGCATGAATGATAATTGAAGTAAAACATGCTCGAAAATAATCATTTTTGCATAGCTTGTTCAACACAATAAGGTGACATAATTAGATCATCCAAATGCCTTATACTAGAGGGTGAGTCGTAAAGCATAGATCATAACCCCTCCTAGTAGGTAATGGTTAATACATAAGGATAGAGGGATGTCATAGTTCATAACCCCTACATGCACACATAATATATTATGAAGTGTCAAATCACACATGAGGGTAAGGCGTACCACATAGTTCATAACCCCTTCTTGGTAGAATAAGATAGTAAGTAGCATTGATTCATACATGAGGGTGAGGCACACAACATAGTTCATAACCCCTTCATATAGGACTTTGCCTTGTACTAGAGGATGAGGCATACGACATAGTTCATAACCCAATCTAGTAGGCTTTAATATAAACCTTCACATATGAACTCAATAATTCATAAACAACCGTGACTCGTAAAACCATAGATAATTTCATGATTTCAAAATATACTATAGCCCACGAACATCATGAAGTCACTTGACTTGTAAACCATGGAATAGACCATAAATAACTCAAGAATCCTAGATTGGATATTTTATCAAACACTTGGCAGGTGTGTAATGCTAGTATAAAATCATGCAATTCAAGGGTGAAATTATGCAAGAAAAATAAATGTAAAACCACCCACCAACACTTGCTAAAACCCTCAAGCAATATACGTTAAAACCCCTCATCAAATCTCAAAGTAGATCATAGATCCATAGCTCAAAACATGATTAAACAATCACACTTTAATGAAACCCCAATATAGTTCATAATCAAATTCATAATAAGTAAGAGCTATAAGTAATTTAACTTAAAAATATGAAATTCATGTAAAAAGGAGGCTTGGGCACCAGTGGTGAAAGGACCCAATGGTTGAAAACCACGTACCTTAGACTTTGAGTTTCTTGAAATTGAGTTGTGAATGACTTAAAGTTTGGAAGTGGGTCTTAGAATCCAAAGCTTGCTCTTGAGTTTCCTTGAACTTGTATTGGGGTTTTGATGGAGGCTCTTGAGAGAATTTGAGAGTGTATTTTGAGATGAGAGTAATGAGTTTCATCCTTTGGAATTTAGGTCTTTTGGGGAGGTTACGATAGCATTGGAAGTCGAAAAAGGTCATTAGAGTAATTAGAATTTATGTAAACGCCATTAGTGAACGAATGGAAAAATTGGCAAAGTGTTGCCTCACTGAAGGTTTGATTGCTCGTATAGCACTCCACGGGTCGTGTGGAGTGCCTGTGAGACAAGACTTAGCCTCAAAATTGTAATTGGAACACTTGAGAAAAAATTAGCGTCGATGGCACTTTGGCGGGCCACTTTCACGGGCCGTGTGATGTTACACGGTCCGTGTAGTGGTTTATCCAACTACACTTAGAAAAAAATGTTGCGAGCCACCCCACGCCCTAAGTTGACGACTCGCCTGACCTGCCACGGCCCGTCAAAGGTGTCCGTGGCACCACACTTAGCCAAAACTCCTCTCTTGCTCACTCTTCTTCACTTGCCCCCACTCCACGACCAGCCACATGGTCGATGGCAAGCCACACGTCCTCTGCCACTGGCCGTGTCACATGCCCTAGGCAAAAAATGGTATTTTCCAGTTCAAGGCTATCCAAACGGCTCGTCAAACACCTCACTGCCCATCAAGGAGCCCGTGTGACATCACTGCACGGAAGGGTCTCGCGAAAATGGTCATAACTCCTTTATCCGAAATCGAAATGGGGTGAAACCAAGTGCGTTGAAAAGATATCTCAAAGGGATTTCATTTTTGTGATTCATCTAGTTCCAAGTGTGCTAAAAGTTATGCTCGTTTAAAGTCGACCCTTGCATGAACCAACACCCAAAACTCAACTCGTAGAGAAGTTTTGAACTCGTCTAAGTACTAGAAGTCTCTCATGACCCTAATACACTTACCACCTATACAAATGAAGCTTTCAACATGGATATATAAGAGCATGGAGTTACAGAGTGTCACAGCATTAAGCGAATTTCACTATGTGATTTGATCCATCCCTGTGGTGTTGTATTACTAATCCTTACCTATGTCCAAAGATAACCTTCCCTTGATCTATTCAGGTTGATTAGACAAGTTTAATCACACCGAATCCTATTAATTATCCCTTATCCCATTCATTTCCCCCCTGATCAAGTAAGTTTTGGCTACTATTAAAAAGCATTCAATTCGAAGAGATAATTAATACACACATGCACACTTTTCATGGATTATGAATTATCAGGTTTTTACTTTGTTAGTTCTTCATTGTTCCCACAACCCTAGTTGTGGATTTAACTACTCATATTCATTGAAGATGAAGAAATCTTGTTATGGAATAGCATAATTAAACATTTACAATGAGAATTTGAAGGATACAAAATCCAAAATCTCCACAAGAAATTACGATGTTATAGCTCCAATATAAAATCACAAGTTATCTCCACGAATAAAATAATTATCATAAGTAACTAGTTCTTAACGTTCTGACTGCTCTCTCCTTCCTCTTTTTTTTAATTAAAGAAACTAATAAACTTATTTATAATAAGTGGAAACCAAATCCTAAATGAAATAGGAAAAGTGGAATCGGCAAATCAGACGAGCATAGTTACGAGTCCCAATTGGGCTTCCTTAGATTCTAGTACGGATAAGATTCTTCTGATAGGAGGTTATTCAAAAGGAAGAAAGATAATATTGTTGACTCCCAATTTTGACCGACTTATAACCATTTCAGACAGTCATTTAATTAAGATAGATATTTTTGAAACCTTTTAAATAAACAAGTGGAGTCTCAATAATTTTTTTCAAATAATTATGTATTTTTAACTTTCTTGATTTTCAAAATTTGTTCATAAATTATTTTGTCTAAGCTTAAATCATGGCGTTGGTAAGCCCTAACAGGGGTGTTCCCGACATGGTTAGTGATGGATTAATCCGGGTAT
>JAPFFP010039706.1:0-61839 GCA_026153255.1 Solanum medicagineum | reverse complement strand
ATACTTGATAGCCCATATTCATCATGAAGTCACTTGACTTATAAAACATGTAATTAACTTGAGAATTCTTGACTTGAAATTTTATCAAACATTTGCTAGTACGTAATGTTAGTTTAAATCATGCAATTTAAGAGTACAATCATGTGCAATAACTCAATGCAAATCAACCCACCAACATATTGCAAAATCGTCATGTAAGATACCTTGAAATCAATCATCGAATCTCATAATAGATCATAGTTTCATAACACAAAACATACGTAGTCTCAATAGGCAAAACCAACTTATAGTATTAGCTTGCGATAGATAGACATCGCATATTTAATCAACAATTCATAAAATCCCAACATATTTCATGATTATAATCCATAATAAGAGATACCCATAGATAATACAACTTGAAGACATGCAATTTTCATAAGATAGGAAGATTGGGCTCCATGGGTTAAAGGACCCAATGGATGAAACCCACATAACTAAATTTGGGAATTCCTTGATGTAGACATGAAGGATACTTAAAGCTTCAATGGAGTTCTTGAGATCTGAAATTAAGCTTGAGACACTTGAATTTGGATGAAATATTTGGTTAAATGTTAGAGAGGGTTTTGAGAGGGTCTTGAGTGATCTAGAGTTGAAAAATGGCTATGTAGCCCCAAGGCCCTTCGGCTGAAATAGAATTTTCAGGAAAATTAACAATGATCTGCGCCCTTGGTGCATCGCGCTAGGGCGTGGATCGTCCCTGGAATTTGTTATTTTGAGAAAATTATTTTTTGCTATGGGTCCTCTAAACTCGGAGTTATACCCATTTTCCCTTTAATTTTCCCCCTGATCAAGAATATGAACTCGGACTTCTGATTCACACATGAATTTTGAGATATATAGAAATTACGATTATGGGTATTTCCGAGGCACATTTTTAGGAAATTTTTGGGGTGTTTCACACACTTAATTAAAAAGAAGAAATGCTTACCTGGGGTCCACGAGCCCCATTTAAGGCCTATAGTATTATCTACGGGCCATAAAGATGGCTCATGGACTGGAATGCACCTATTTTTGCTCACCGAAAGTGTTCTACGAGGTAGTTTACAGGTCATAGTTTTACATACGACCCGTGGAACCAATCATAGAAACACTTCTTGATGGCTAAAATAGTCATATAGCTACACATTCTTCAAAAAACACGTTGTTACCCTATGGGCAACCAGTCCACTATCCACAAATTACGACCAAAATTCAAAAAATTAAACTACCTACAAGTCTAAAAGCTTAAAACAAAAACAAACTACAACAATTACATCAAATATCTTGGGTTTTCTTCCAAGTAGCACCTGATTTATTGTCGCAGCATGACTTGGCAACTTACTTTCTCAGACTTCACCAAGTGTCCAAATATCCTTTTTCAAGTCATCTGTCCTTTCCATTTACTGATAGATGTTGAACACAACTTCTTTTTCATTAAATCTAAAATTGAGTTAGCCAACTTCCATATCCACTAGTGCTTGACCAGTGGCTAGGAAGGGCCTTCGCAAGATGATTGGGATTTCAAAGTCGACATAGTAATCTAGGATCACAAAGTCTGTGGAGAATATGAATTTTTCAACTTTGAATGAGTACATCATAAAGTATCCCCACAAGATTCTTCACCATGCTGTCAACCATCAACAATCAAATGTCATTGGAGTAGGAGCTCCCAATCCTAGCTTCTTTGTCATGACCCATGCCTAGGGCCTAAATATGACACGGTGACTGGGGAACCCGAAGGAACCCCAAGCAACCCTCTTAACATATCATTACACATCTTTTGTCGCAAAAGCAATAAATTACAACATGAAGTGGTAAATAGGGATAAACGGGGCTAAGGGACAACTTCATAGAATCAATATCAAGAGTCAAAGAGAGAGTCAAAGATAAATTCAAAGCTCATAACATAGATACATAACATGTTCAACAACACCTCTACTACTAGCTAGTAGCGGGGGCCAAGACAAGCAACCAGGCTCACCCCTCATAGTCAAAGTGTACAATAGAGAAAGAGTGTAGCAATACATAGCATAAGAACATAGAACAGTGTCTCCGGAATGAAGGACTCACCAACTAGCTTGAGTGATATCGTACTAGCCACGGGGTGGACGAGGAGGATGATCAAATGGTACTCCGGTTCCTACATGGTGACATCATGTAAGTATGTGTTAGTACATTTGAATGTAATAAGTATGTAGGATGCAATGCAACAAGTAATAGGCATCATAGTCAAAATGCATAGAGATAAGTAATATATAGCATAGTAATAATATGGCATATATGATTAATGGTTAAGTTAAACATGCTTACATAGAACATAATGCATGTGTAAGAATAGACCACTAAACTATTGGTGGATCATCACATCTTACCCCCCTTGGTGATTGAGGTATAAACCCCATCAATAGGTTAGTTGAAAGTCGCAACCTACGACCCGTTGTGACAGGAGTACAAATCCTATGATAGGTTATCAAAGTAAAAACCCCTTGACAAGTTTGATTGATAGTCGCACCCTACCACTCGTGGTGATCAGAGTAAAAACCACCCGATGAGGTTATCAAGATACGAACCCCTTGATAAGGTTATGTGGCGCACAACCCCCGAGTAGGGCATGGTCACGTTCCAACACTATATAGGAGAATATCATCTAGATACATTCATTTCATCATCATATAGTCATTCCACTCAAAAGACATGCATTGGGCCTTTAATTCCTCAAGAGAACCATAACCGGACATTTTATCAAACACTTAGAGGGTGTGTAGTGCTATTGTAAAATCATGCAATTCAAGAGTAAAATCATGCTAGAAAATTCAATCTAAAACCTTCAAGAGATACCTGGTAACACCCTCAAGCAATATACATCAAAACCCTTCATCAAATCTTACAACAAATCTTAGATTCATAGCTCAAAACAATGCTAAAATAGTCACAATTTCATAAATCCCAACATAGTTGCAGTGAAATTCATAATAAGTAATAACCATTTGTAAATCAACTTTAAATCATCTAATTTTAAGCAAAAGGAAGCTTGTGTACCATCGGTGAAAGGAATACATGAAAGAAACTTACATACCTTAGCTTTAGGAGAATAACTTTATGAAGTTTGGAGATGGAGGCTTGAAGCTTGAATGAGAACCTCGAGATGCGGATGAGTTTTGAGACTTAGATTTAGGAGTGAAATATTTGGCAAAGTACTTGAATAAGTATTGGGGAATGTTTAGAATGATATGAGGTTGAGAAATGGCTAAGTGTAGGTATTTACACGTTGGGGAACACTTAGGCCCAAGACCACAGAGTCTTGGACCAAACTGAGAACTGGCAGCCAAATCACACAGCAGAGCGCACTTGGCACATCGCACCTTGGGCGCGAACTGGTCTCTGGAATTCAACATTTAGGAAATCCAAATTTTGATATAGTTACTCTTAAAGCTAGGTTAGGCCCATTTTCCACTCAGTTGAACCCCTGATCAAGAATATGAAGTTGGATTTTTGATATCACACACGGATTTTTAGATATATGGAAATTACAATTCCAGGCATTTTTGAGGCACATTTTCGGGCATCTTTTGGGGTCGTTTCAATATCTTCCCCTTGGGAATATTCATCTCCAAATATCAAAGAGGCATATATAAGAAGAGTGATCATGAAGAAACCATCCCCAACAAGAATGTAACAATGCACTTAAGCACCATTTTCAAAATCTCAATACAAGTGTTAAAATCATCATGAACTTATAAACATAAACATGAATGCGTGCGTTGATATAGGGCCTGAAACATAAGACTTGGAATCACATAAAGGTATCAATTGTTATTGTGGGCTTGGATAGAGTGAAAGAGGTATGAAAATTTCCTTCCATGCCCGCTCCGGCTCCTTGACAGACACTATCGAGTTGATGATTTTTCCAATGGGCCTTGACGAACACTACACCCTCACGAGGCAACCCTTACTCATCTCCACCCAACTTCTCCTCCGGACCACTTCATAGGTCACCTCATCCCCCACAATGTCCACAACTTCAAAATTCCTATAACACTTGAATCACCAACATACGTCCTCAATCCTAGAAACATGAAAAAAATTCGGACGAACCATACCCTTATCCAAAGGCACTTCCCATTCGTATGCAACCTCACTAATCTTCCTCAGCACTCTATGAAGGCTTATGAACCATGAACTTGATTCCCTCTATACCTAGACAACTACAACTCACATGAGTGAAACCTTCAAATAGACCCATTAACCAACTTTAGATTCAAGATACTTCCCCCTCTCATCGGCATAGGACTTTCAACGACTTTGGGCCATTTTCAACCTTTCTCTAATCAACCTTACCTTCTCCATAGCATCCATAATAAGATCCAGACCCAGCAAGGCCGTCACTCCCAATTTAAACCACCCAACTAGTGATCTACAATGCCTACCTTAGAGAGCCTCAAAAGTAGCCTTACCGATGCTAGAATGGTAGCTATTATTATAGAAAAACTCAATAAATGGAAAATGATCATTCTAACTACTCATGAACTCAAAAATACCAACCCTAGGCATATCCTCAAGTGTTTGGATAGTTCTTTTGGCTTAGCCATCCGTTTGAGGATGAAAGACCGTACTAAGCTTGACTCTTGTACCAAGGCCCCTTTGAAACGACCTCTAAAATTGTGAAGTAAATTGAGCACCACGATCCGATATGATAGTCAAAGGAACCCCATGATACCTTACCAAGTAATGAATGTACAACCTAGCATAATATGTAGCCCCATATGTGACCTTAACAAGTAGAAAGTGAGCCAATTTGTCATCCTATCAATCATAACCCAAAATGAATCAAAACCCTTTCTAGTCTTGGGCAATCCAACAACAAAATCCATGTTAATTTTCTCCCACTTCCAAGTAGGGGTCTCTATATCTTGGGGTTAGACCATCCGGCCTTTGATATTTGGCTTTGACTTGTTGACAACTATAACAACAAGAAACAAATTTGGCAATGTCCCTCTTCAGGGCTGCCCACCAATACACGTCCCCAAATATCAATACATTTTGATGGAACCAGGTTGAATAGAATAAGAAAAATTATGGGTCTCATCAAGGATTTTCTCCCTTAAACCATCAACACAAGGCACACACAACCTACCTTGTTACTTAAGGGAACCATCTCCCCGTTGGGAGAAAACCTCTACTTTGCCCTCTTTCACCAAGCCTTCATTTCTAACAAGGAGGGATCAAAATCTTGCTTTGCTATCACCTCATCAACCAAGGAAGACTTAGAACCATCAACAATAAAAACAACACCATTATCAACCTCTTCTAACCTAACCCCCAATCTAGCCAACCGATGCACTTCCCTTTCCACCTCTTTATCACCACGATCGACATAAGTTAGGCCACACATAGACACCCTACTAGAAGCATCCGCCACAACATTAGCCTTACCGGGATTATGACACATACCCATATCACAATCCTTACAAGGTTCTAACCACCTCCTTCTGTCAAGCTAAGATCCTTTTAGGTGAACACATATTGGAGACTCTAGTGAACGGTAAAAGCATCAACATGTACCTTATACAACCAAGGACACCAAATTTTTGAAGCAAAATCATGGTGGCCAACTCAAGGACATAGATAGGATAATCCTTCTCATGCATCTCAAATTATCAAAAGGCATAGACTTCCATCTAACCATCTGGCATTAATACACAACCCAAATCATATTCGGGAGACTTCACAATGCACAACAAGCATTCCAACCCATTTGGTAAGGATGTGACACCTCATAAACTTGTGCTCTTATATACCCATGTTTCAAGCCTCATTTGGTATGGTTGGGTGTGTATTAGGATCACGAAAGACTCATAGTATGTAAACAAGTTCAAGACTTACCTCCAAGTTGAGTTTTGGGTGTGGTTTCATACAAGGGTCAACTTTAAACTAGCATAATTTTTAGCACATTTGGAACTGGGTGGCCCATAACTAGGAAAACAAAAGCACTTTTAGTTAGCTTCGCAATTCACTTGTTTTTACCTCATTTTGAGGTTAGATGAGGGAGTTACGATCATTTTCCTAAGACCCTTCCGCAGCAGTGATGTCACACGGGCATCTATACGGGCAGTAGCTTGTACGGGTCGTGTGAGGCATGTGAGGCTGGGAAAAACCATTTTGATCTTAAAGGATAGACCATGAACATTGGAATAGGTCGTGAGGCTTGCTACTAGTCGTGAGAAGGGGCGTGATGGTGAGTAAGGGAGGCTTGGCATGCGTGGAGGTGAGTTTGAGGCTAAGGCATGGACCACGGCCACCCACACGGGTTATGTCAGGTGACACGGGTCGTGGTCCTTGGCGTGGGGACTGGACCATATTTTCCAGCACCAAGTATGGTGGTACAAGGCTCCACATGGGCCGTGAGGCTCCACACGACCCGTGGAGGCCTCTGTGGACATGACGAGACGTCTTTTTTCCAATCGATTCCAATTTCAATTTTTGGACTAAGTACCTTGTCACGGGCACTCCACATGACCCGAGGTATGACACAAGACCTATGGGGCCTTCAGTAGGGCAAAAATTTGCCCATTTTTCAATCTGTTCACTAATGGCATTTTCATAAATGCTAATTATCCTAGTGACTCTTTTTGGCTTTTTAGGCTATCTTAACCTTCCTAAAAGACCTAAACCCTAATCCTAAGGACCGAATTTCACTCCTGTCATTTCAATCACACTCTCAATTCCTCTCAAGAACCTCCATCAAGCCCCAATTCAATTTCAAAGAAATCCAGGAACATGATTGGTTTCCAAGATTATTTCCAAGCCTCCATTCTTTCCAATCTCAATTCCAAGAAACTCTAGACCTAAGGTATATGGGTTCCTTTCATGGGTTCTTTTCACCTATGATACCCAAGCTTCCCTTTTCCTAAATTTCATGATTTAAGGTTGAGTTTACGAATGGGTTTAGTAGTATGAAAATATCTATAAACTATATTAAAGCTATCTAAAGTTGTGACTATTTTGCTATGTTGTGAGCTATATATCTTGGATCTATTGTAAGTTTTGATGAGAAGTTTTTATGTGAATGTCATGGGGGTGTTGCAACGTATTGATAGGTGATTTTACAATAGATTTTCTTGCTTGATTTCATCTCTAAATTGCAAGGTCTTTTACCCCCATTACATACCCCCAAAGTATTGGATAAAATGTCCGGTTATAGTTTCTTGAGGAATTGAAGGTCCTAAGCATGAGATAAGATATGAATGATGTTATGATGATGAAATGATCTTATGTATATGATTATTCCTATGTGAAGTATTGCATTAGAACCTATGATTAATCCTATGTAAAAGTGTTGCATTAGACCATATGATGAATCAGATATAAAGTGTAGAACTCGACCATGCCCAATCCTGGTGGTCTAAGCTCCCAGATAACCTAGTGAAGGGTTTGCTTTTCCTCCTAGTGATGGGAGGCATCATCACTAACATAGATGGGGTTTATTACTTATCAAACTAGATGACAGTTAGTACTCATCCACCTAAGTGATGTGGCGGCATCATCACTAGCCTAGATGGAGGCTAGTACTCATCAACCTAGATGAGGGTTAATGCTCATCAAGCTTGGTGATGGGGTGGCATTATCACCAACCTAGATGAGGGTTAGTACTCATCAATCTAAGTGATGGGCAGCATCATCACTGTCCTACCAAAGGGTTGTACATTTAGAAATCTAGCTTTGTCTCTTCTTCACATATGATATCCTGAATAAGCATGAGTTACTTAAGCATGTTTTACTTATGCATTAATCATACATGCCATATTATTATACCGTACTTATTGCCTATTATTACGTATTTTGACTATGATGCCTAATTCTTGTTGCATTGCATCTTACATACTTATTACATTCAAACGTACTAACATATACTCTTGCTAACATGATATCACCATGTAGGAACTGGTGCTCAAGTTTATCTTCCTCCTCCTCTACGTGGCTAGTCGGTGCTATTCCAAGCTTGTTGGTGAGTCCTCCATTTCTGAGACCTTAGTATATATTGCTATTTTCTATGTATTGAGACACTATTTTATGTTCTATTGACTATAAGGGTGAGCCCAGTAGCTTTGTCTTGGCCCACACTCTATCTATGTATTTAGAGGTGTTTATTAGATGAGTTGTGTATTTATGATATGAGCTATGACTCCTTGTCCTTGATGTTGATATTTTGACAAGCTATCCCTTAGCCCCTTGTTCCTTTTGCTTACTTTATTCCTTTTATATGCTTCCACGACCAAGGATGTGTAGTGACAAGTTTAGAGGCTTGATTGGGGTTCCTTCGAGTTACCCATTAGCAGTATCACGTCTAGCCCCCAGGCTTGGGTCATGAAAAACTAGGTATCAGAGCACTAAATTGATAGATCCTCGGAGTCAAATACACCACGTCGATTAGAGTCCTATTCAGGATTGTGAAGCGCGCCATGACTATGAATTGGAGGCTGTGAGACGTTTTAGGAAATGTTTCTCTTCTTCATATTCTAAGTCGTGCGATAGAGTTGTGGTAAGTTTTTCCCCTCTAATAACTATTATTTTCTATACTAGATCAATCCTAACACTTGAGGAAGAAGGGCCCAAACTCCCGAGGAGCGACCTACCAATGGTGAGCTCTAGGATGCTCTTACTATGCTTGCCGAAGTTGTGGCCAACCAAGTCAACCAAGGGGCCCAATCCCCTCATTCTACTACCCCGGAGGATGAATCCTTCGGTTTTCTATGGGTCTAAGGTGAAGGAAAACCCACAAGAATTTATTAGTGAGGTCTACAAAATCTTGAATATCATGGGTGTTGGCCGAATGAAAAGGCGGAGTTGGCGGTATACCAACTCAAGGGGTAGCCTAAATTTGTTATGATCAATGGAAGGGGGAGAAGGGAAATGGTTATGTGATACTTTGGGAGGAGTTCAAATTGGCTTTCCTCAATAAGTTTTTCCCTCTTGAGCTTAAGGAAGCAAAGTTGGTGGAGTTTATGAACTTGAAACAAGGTGCTATGAGTGTGAGGGAGTATGCCCTCAAGTTTAATCAACTTTCAAAGTATGCTCCTTATTTGGTGGTCGATCCTAGCACTTGGATGAATAAGTTTTTGATAGGGGTCTTCGATTTGGTGAGTGAAGAATGCCAGTCCTCTTTGCTAATCGGTTACATGGACTTGTCTTGGTTGATGACATATGCCGAATAAATGGAGAAAAAGAAATTGAGGAAGAGAAGAGATCATGAGGCCAAGAGGGCCTGTTTTGATGGTATGTTCCAAAAGGATGGTCAGTCTCATCATGCCCAAGGGTCTTCTCATGATTCTAAGGTTGGATTTTCTAAGGAATTCTGAAGGGCCCGAGTTGGGTGTCCAAAGAATGGTAAGGGTCATAGTGGCCCATGCTTGAGTGGTACTAACACTTGTTTTATTTGTGGGGAGATAGGTCAAAAAAAGTTTGAATGCCCTCGATATCGCAACAAGGGTAAAGGTATTGAAGTTCATAGAGGGGGTTCTCCAAGGCGTAATCATTTCTATGCTCTTCATAGGAGGCAAGAAGTGCCCAATGTTATTACCGATAAGTTAAACTTTCCTTGGCTTCGATGTGTGTGCATTGTTAGGGTCGGTGTGCCATTGTTTCTCTCTTTATTCTTTTTGGTTTCTAGAAGGTCCATAAGTGTTAATCCTTGTTCATCTTGCATTAGGTTTTGCCTTGTGACTTCTTAGAGTTTGTGTGGTGCTTTGTGGTGTTATACTTGGGATAGAATAGTTGCATGCACATTGTATCTTCATGGAGATTGGTTGATTTATGCATTGGCTATGTTTATGGGTCTCTAGAATAGGGTCTTAAAGGCCTACCTTCATATGCTTGTGGAGGTCTCTAGCGATGAGGTATTGTATTGTGTAGAGCTTGTGAATTATTTGGGGTAGTGTTGCAAGTCTTGGAGGATAAGAGGTTTTTTACTAACGGATGATAAGTGTGCTTTGTGGATAACAAGAAGGTGGTTAGAATTCTTCAAGGATTATGATATGAGTGTGCTTTAGTTTTTTCCGATAAGGCTAGCATTATGGTTGGTGCTCTAAGTAGGGTGACTATGGGTAGCTCAGGATATGTGGATAATGGTGGCAAAGAGAAGACTAGTGAGCTCTATCGATTTGCTAGGTTGGAAGTAGGTTGAGGGAAGTTGGGAATGGTAGTATAGTGTCCTTGGTGATTTTGAATATTCTTGGGTTAAGAGTCTAGATTAGGCAACGCCTTGCTTCCGCCTTGTTAGAGTTGGAAGTTTTGGGTGAGAAAATGATAGAGTGGAGGTTGTCTCCCAAAGGAGAGATGGTGGTTGTGTACCAAGTGGACTAGGTGTGTTTAAGGTTGACATTGAGTTGAGGATTAAGATTCCTTATAGAGTGTAGAGGGAGGTTGGTAAGGTTGCATATGTTTGGGGATTTCCTATGGATGTAGATATGGTTCGTCCGGTTCTTCATGCTTCTAGGTGGATGGGATGTGTTAGTGACTCTAGTGCTATAGCACTCCGTGAAATTGTGGGTAATATAGAGGAAAAGTTGGCTTAAAGGAAGGTTCTAGTGAAGGTGTTGGATGGATGAGTGGAAAAAGATGGTTAATGAGGATATAGTGTTAGTCAAGGCCCCTTTGGAAGAGTCGTCCATTAATATGTATTACTCGGGGAGCTGGTGCGGGCATGGAGAAGCAATATCCTTATCTCTTTTCATTCTATTCAAGCTTACAATGACATGTCAAGTCCTTTTTGCGATTCCAAGTCTCAAGTTTCGGCCCTTATGTCATTGCATGCATTCATGTTCATGTTAATAAGATTATGAGAATTTTGATGTAAATCATGTTTATGTGCATTGTTGCATTCATGTTTGGGCTAAAGTCTTCATGACTATTTTCCTTGTGTACATTTCTTGGACATTCGAGGATGAATGCTCCCAAGAGGGAGATATTGTGACATCCTGTAACCTTGTGCTCTTATACTTCCATGTTTCAAGCCTCATTTGGTTCGGTTGGGGGTGTATTAGGTTCATGGGAGACGAATAGTACCTAAACAAGTTCAAGACTTACCTCCAAGTTGAGTTTTGGGTGTTGTTTCATACAAGGGTCAACTTTAAACTAGCATAAATTTTTAGCACATTTGGAACTAGGTGTCCCACAACATGTCAAATGAAAGCCCCTTGAGTTAACTTCGCAACACACTTAGTTTGATCTCATTCCGAGGTCGGATGAGGAAGGTATGATTGTTTTCATAAGACCCTCCCGTGCAGTGATGTCACACGGGCATCTATGCGGACAGTGGTGGCTTGTATGGGTCGCGTGAGGCATGTGAGGCCAGGAAAAACCATTTTGCACCTAAGGCATGGACTACAACCAGTGGCACAGGTTGTGAGGCTTGTCACTGGTCGTGAGGAAGAGCATGAATGTGTGCAAGGGAGGCTTGGCATGCGTGGAGGTGAGTTTGAGGCTGAGGCACGGACCACGACCACCTACATGGGTGGTGGCATAGGTCATGATCCTTGGCATGGGGCCTGGGCAACAGTTTCCAGCACCAAGTATGGTGGCACAAGGATCCACACGACCCGTGGAGGCCTCCGTGGTCATGACGAGATGTCTTTTTTCTAATCGATTGCAACTTCAATTTTTGGACTAGGTACCTTGAAATGGGCACTCCACATAACCCGTGGAGTGCCACACAACCCATGGGGTCTTCACTGGGGCAAGACTTTGTCCATTTTACCATCCGTTCACTAATGGCATTTTCTTAAATGCTAATTATCCTAATGACCATTTTTGGCTTTTTAGGCTATATTAACCTTCCTAAAAGACCTAACCCCTAATCCTAAGGAACCAATTTCACTACTCTCATCTCAATCACACTCCCAAACCCTCTCAAGAGCCTCTATCAAGCCCCAATTCAATTTCGAGGAAATTCAAGAACAAGATCGGACTCCTAGATCATTTCCAAGCCTCCATTCTTCCCAATATCAATTCCAAGCAACTCTAGACCTAAGGAATGTGGGTTTCTTTCATGGGTTCCTTTCACCCATGATACCCAAGCTTCCTTTTTCCTAAATTGCATGATCTAAAGTTGAGTTTACAAATGGGTTTACTAGTATGAACATGTCTATGACCTATGGTAAAGCTTTGTAAAGTTGTGATATTTAGCTATGTTGTGAGCTATATATCTTGGATCTATTGTAAGTTTTGATGATGGGTTTTGATGTGAATGTCTTAGGGGTGTTGCAAGGAGTTGATATATGGTTTTAAAATAGATTTTCTTGCATGATTGCATCTCTAGATTGCATGGTCTTTTACCCTCATTACACACCCCAATGTGTTTGATAAAATGTCCGGTTATGGTTTCTTGAGGAATTGAAGGTCCAAAGCATGAGTTATGATACGAATGATGTCATGATGATAAATGAGCTTATGGATATGATTATTCCTATATGAAGTATTGCATTAGAGCCTATGATGAATCCCTATGTAAAACTGTTGCATTAGACCATATGATGAATCCTCTATAAAGTGTAGAGCTCGACCATGCCCAATCCGGGGGGTTTAAGCACCCGGATAACTTAGTGAAGGGTTTGTATTTCTCCACCTAGTGATGCGGTGGCATCATAACTAACCTAGATAGAGGTTTGTACTCATCAACCTAGATGAGGGTTAGTACTCATCTACTTAAGTGATAGGCGGCATCATCACTAACCTATATGGGGTTTAGTACTCATCAACCTAGATTAGGGTTAGTACACAACTTGGTGATGAGGCGACATTATCACCAACCCTAGATGAGGGTTAGCACTCATCCACCTAAGTAATGGGGCAGCATCATCACTAACCTACAAAAAGGTTGTACATTTGGAAATCTAGCTTGGTCTCTTCTTCACATGTGATATCCGAAATAAGCATGAGTTACTTAAGCATGTTTTACTTATGCATTAATCATACATGTCATATTGTTATACCGTGTTTATTGCCTATTGTTACGTATTTTGGCTATGATGCCTAATTCTTGTTGCATTGCATCCTACATACTTAGTACATTCAAACGTACTAACATATACTCTTGCCAACATGATATCACCATGTAGGAACCGGTGTTCAAGTTGATCTTCCTCCTCCTCCACGTGGCTAGTCAGTGCTATTCCAAGTTTGTTGGTGAGTTCTCCATTTTGGATAACCTTTGTCTATCTTTCTATTTTCTATGTATTGAGACACTACCTTATGTTTTTTCACTATGAAGGTGAGCCCGGTAGCTTTATCTTGGCCCTTACTCTATCAATGTATTTAGAGGTGTTTGTTGGATGAGTTGTGTATTTATGATATGAGCTATGATTCCTTGTCCTTGATGTTGATGTTTTGACAAGTTATCCCTTAGCCCCTTGTTCTTTTTGCTTACTTTATGCTTTTTCTATGCTTCTGTGACCAAGGATGTGTAATGACAAGTTAAGAGGCTTGACTGGGGTTCCATCGGGTTCCCCATTCACCATGTTACTTCTAGGCCCTAGGCTTGGGTCATGACAAAGGAGAAGATAGGAGTGAAGATAAGCTTATTCTTCAAGGCTTGAAAACTCTTTCACACTCATCGATCACACACACTAGCTTTGTTTTGGGTCAACCTACTCATAGGAAAGGCAATAGAAAAGAACTCATACCATTCATGAGACCCATAGACATAACTGAGGCATAAGCCAAACCAAAAGGGAACTACCACATATTCAAAGTATCAAGAAGAATTTCACTAACTACTTAATCACCGAAATCACTTCTATAGAAATAACTTAGGTTCAACACCGCTAACTCTTACAAGATGTTAAATGCAACCCTTAGAGATCACCTTAAGACAACAAACAGACTTACCCCTTTGCAACCACATTACAAGCCTCCACTTAAGGACGGACTCAATAAGAAATCGAAATTTAACTCTATGGGCCCTACGTTCAATGGTGACACAATATACATGCAACTAATCCACCCCAAGCATAAGATCGAAATCCACCACAACAAATCCAACAAGTCACAAAGCAAGGCCTAATGCAATAAGAACACGAGACAACAGCTATGAACTTTCAAATAACAATAAGTTCACTAATGAGATAGACATCAAAGAGAGTTCGTGACACACAGGAACCCAATAACAACCAAGAGAATAATGAAAGATATAGGGGCACCCGGGCCCATCAATTGATGCACATCAAAGTCAAAGGAAATTTCAACATACCGATAGCAACATCAGGCATCTTATTCCCTCCTTGAGCTCCTTGATCAACATGACTACCTTGGTCTATAGGTCAACCACTCTTACACTTCCTTCAAGCATATGAAGAATCCACTAGCTTATGACCCACTCCCCTACATACATAACAAGCATTGGTCTTCGTCAAGCATAGTCCACAATGGTACTTTGTACACGTACGGATTTGGGATGAGTCATCCCACCATCACCTCCTTTACCCTTATTTCGTTAACGAGGGAAATCATTTCCCTTATGTCCCACTTCGACACAATCAAAAAAGGCATTGGTGCCCTTGAAACATAGGCCCTTACGAACCTTACTACACATTAGACACATGGCGTCACCTCTACCTTTGAGACTTTGGAACTTTCCTTTAACACGGGCCCTCTTGCCTCACTACCTTTCCTCTTACCATTTGAGCTCTCTGGAGCATTCACTTGTTGATCGAGGTGAGTTGCCAATTTTACTGCCACTTTGGCCACTTCCTATAGAGCATTGCGAATCTCCACATTAATTACATCACCATCATGTGCTTAAGACATATCCTGAAATGTATTGGTTAGGGTATAGTAATAAGCCCTAGGGAACCTAAATAGCACGACATTGATCATGAAGAAGTGAAACATTTTCTACAACGTCTCATAGTCTCTCATTCATAGTCGTGGCACACTTCAGAACCATGAATAGGACTCTAGTTTACATGATGTGTTGGATGCCAAGGACATAACAACCTAGTGCTCTGATACAAACTTTGTCACGACCCAAGCCTAGGGCCTAGATATTACACGACATATGGAAAACCCGAAGGAACCCCAAGCAAGCCTCTTAACATATCATTACACATCTTTGGTCGCAAAAGAGATAATGTACAATATGAAGTGGTAAATATGGATAAACGAGGCTAAGGGGCAACTTCATAGCATCAACATCAAGAGTTAAAGAGAGAGTCAAAGATCATAATATAGATACAGAACATGTCCAACAACACCTCTACTACTAGATAATAGTAGGGGCCAAGACAAACAACCGAGCTCACCCTCATAGTCAAAGTGTACAATAGAGAATGTGTGTAGCAATACATAGCATAAGAACATAGAACAATGTCCCTGAAATGAAGGACTCACTAACTAGCTTGAGTAATATCATACTAGGCACGTGGAGGAGGAGGAGGATGATCAAACGGTGCCCTGATTTGTACATGTTACATCATGTAGACATAGAGTATGTGTTAGTACACTTGAATGTAATAAGTATGTAGGATGCAATATAACAAGAGATAGGCATCATAGTCAGAATGCATAGAGATAAGCAATTAACAATATGGCATGTATGATTAATGCTAAAGTAAAACATGCTTACATAGAACATAATATATGTGTTAGAAGAGACCATTAAACTATTGGTGGATCGTCACACCCTACCACCCTTGGTGATTGAGGTACAAATCCCATCAATAGGTTGGTGGATAGTCGCACCTTTACACCCATGGTGACCGGAGTACAAAACCCCTGATAAGTTATCAAGGTACAAACCCCTTGACAAGGTTGATGGATAGTCGCACCCTACCACCCATGATGACAGGAGTATAAACCCCCCAATGAGGTTATCAAGGTTTGAAGCCCTTGACAAGGTTACCCGGTGCACAACCCTCGAGTAGGGCATGGTCACATTCCAACACTATAAAGGAGAATATCATATATATACATTCATTTCATCAACATATAGTCATTTAATTCAAAATATATGCATTGGAACTTTAATTCCTCAAGAGACCATAGCTGGACATTTTATCAAACACTTAGAGAGTTTGTAGTGCTAGTGTAAAACCATGCAATTCAAGAGTGAAATCATGCTAGAAAACTCAATGTAAAACCTTTAATAGATACTTGGTAACACCCTCAAGCAATATACATCAAAACCCCTCATCAAATCTTACAATAGATCTTAGATTCATAACTCAAAACATGCTAAAACAGTCACAATTTCATAAACCCCAACATAGTGTGCGGTGAAATTCATAATAAGTAAGACCCACTGGTAAATCAACTTTAAATCATTCAATTTTAAGCAAAATAAATCTTGGGTATCATGGGCGAAAGGAACCCTTGAAAGAAACCAACATACGTAAAAGACCACAAAGAGTACCCGAAAATGTGCCTCGAAAGTGCCCAGAATTATAATTTTTATATATCTAAATATCCGTGCGTTACAAAAATCTGACTTCATATTCTTGTTCAGGGAAAAAAATTGAGTGGTAAATGGGTCTAGCCCAAATTTTAGAGCAACCGTAGCAAAGTCCGAATTTTCAAAGTGAGTGGAAAAATAATGTAAGTGTGCGTTCCTTCCGCAACACACACTAGTGTTAAAATTGTCCTGATTTTTTACTTCGGTCCAAGACTTTTAAGTCTTGGACCTAAGTGTTCTCATACATGAAACTACCTATACTTAGTCTTATTTCACCCCCATATCATCCAAAACATTCCCTAATACTCACTCAAACACTTAGACTAATTTTCCTCTCAAGATTCAAGTCCTAAAACCCTAATCAGGATCTAAGGATTTCCTTGAAGCTCCAAGTCTCCATTAAAGTCTTCTTCAAGAAATTCTCCAAAGTCAAGGTATGTGGGTTTCTTTCACCCATGATGCCCAAGCTTCATTTCACTTTAAATTGCATGCTTTAAAGTTGATTAAAAAATGGGTCTTGATTATTATGAATTTCACTACACACTATCTTAAATCTTGATGAAATTGTGATTGTTTTTCCATGTTTTGGGCTATGAATCTAAGATCTATTGTGAGACTTGATGAAGTGTTTTGATGTATATTGTTTGAGGGTGTTACCAAGTATTTGCTGAAGGATTTATATTGAATTTTGTAGCATGTTTTCACTCTTGAATTGTATGGTTTTACACTAGCCCTACACACACTCTAAGTGTTTGGTAAAATGTCCGGATATGGTTTCTTAAGGAATTGAAAGTCCAAAGCATGTATTTTGAATTAAATGACTTTATGATAATGAAATGAATGCTTATATGAGTTATACTTATGATAAGTATCTATGTTATTATAAAATGACCATGCCTCGTTAAGGGGGTCCTACACCTTGACTGCCTTGGTGGAGGGTGTGATGTCCATCAACCATGGTTGAGGGATTGATACCTTGACCGCCTAATTGGAGCTTGTGATGTCCATTAACCAGTAAGGGGTTGATACCTTGACTACGTAATTGGAGGGTGTGATGTCCATTAGCCGGTAAGGGGTTGATACCTTGACTACCTAAATGGAGGGTGTGATGTCCATTAACAGGTAAGGGGTTGATACGTTGACCACCTAAATGGAGGGTGTGATGTCTATTAACTGGTAAGAGGTTGATACTTTGACCACCTAAATCGAGGGTGGGATGTCCATTAGCCATTTTTCAGGGGTTGATACCTTGGCCAACTTGATGAAGGGTGTGATGCTCATCTATCGACTAAGAGGTATATACCTTGATCACTCTCCAAGGAGGTACCAAACCTTGGATTCTAAGCACTAATTGTTTAGTCTATGATGATTGTCTCCTTCTACTTATGTCTTATGATTTATATAAGCATGATTTTACTTCAAACATCATTCATACATGTCATATTGATACTATACTATCCATTGTCTATGTTTATGCATTTCGATTATGTTGCCTATCTCTTGTTGCATTGCATCTTACATACTCAGTACATTCAAATGTACTAAAGCATACTATATGCCTATATGATATCACCATGTAGGAACCAGAGCCTCTCTAGAGCATCTCCACCCACGTGGCTAGTAAGGTTTCACCCAATCTTGTTGGTGAGTCCTCCATTCCGGGGACGTTGCTTATGATTTCTAAGACTATTTTTTTTATGTATGTACTAACTATGAAGGTAAGCCTGCTTATCTTGTCTTGGCCCTTGCTCTTATAAATATAGTAGAGGTGTTGTTGGACATGTTATGTATTATACTTGAGCTTTGACTCACTTATGATATTCATGTTATTTATTTATAAATCTCTCTCTCCCTTAGTCCCAATTTCCCTTGTTTATGTTTATTATGTTGTTTTACATTACTTTTGCGACCAAGGATGTGTAATGATATGCTATTAGTCTTGTTTGGGGTTCCTTCGGGTTCCCCATTCGCCGGTCACGTCTAGGCCCTAGGCTTGGGTCGTGACAAAGTTGGTATCAATCTACTAGGTTGTTAGATCATCTGTGTCCAACATACCGCGTCGATTAGAGCCATATTCATGGTTGTGTTGTGCACCACAACTATGAGTAGGAGGCTACGAGACATTTTAGGAAATGTTTCCCTTCATCATGGTCTTTGTCATTCTTTAGAAGTGAGATACGGCTTTCCCCTCTAACAAATGCTCTTTGCTCTTCTAGTTCATCATGCCACTTCGAAGAGGAAGGCAAAGGAAGGTAAGTTGAAGGTTTTGATGTTGATGCATCCGAGTTTCACTATTTCTTTCATTACTTGTTTTGGTTGTTAGTGGACTTTATGTGTGTCCTGAGTTGTGATGTGAACCTTTGGTTTTACCTCTTTATTGGGTTTGTATTGCATTAGGTCTTGCCTTGTGGCTTTTTGGAGTTGGCGCGGTGGATTTTGATATCATTCTAGGGATGGAATGGTTGCTTGCATGTTGTATCTTCATGGATGGTAGGCCCCACAGAATTAGATCCTGATTCCCTAACAAACCTATCTTTGAATAGAAGAGTATTAATGTGGTTTTCAAGTGATACCAAGGGGGATAGGTCCATTTCATGTCTTAAGATACAATTGATCTCTAAGGGGTTGCATTTATCATCTTGTGAGAATTGGAGGTGTTGAACCTCAGTTGTTTTGTCTATAGAATTGTTAATGGTGGTAGATGAGATCTTGAATGTCCCTTTTCGATATTTTGAAATTGGGGTAGTGTCTTTTGATTTGACTAGTACATCAGTTATGCCTATATGTCTCATGATTAAGATCTTCAGTCCCTACTATAATAGGCTTATGGTGGTTCCGGTGATGATATGATGGTTCATTTCCCTAATGAGATAGTGCAAGTGAGTCATTTGAGAGCAATACTAAAAAGTTTAAGGAAGAAAGTTGGATTCTAAATAGGAGAAGTGGGAGTTTGTTTGTAAGAGGTTGCCTTCCTAGGTCATACGGTGTCAGGTGATGGTATTAAAGTGGACCCTAGTAAGACGAAGGTGAATAGAGATTGGCCTAGACCTTTAAACCCATTGGATATTAGGAGCTTCTTGGGGTTAGCGGGCTAATATCAGAGGTTGTGAATATGTTATTTTCTATTACTTCTCCTATTAAGGCCAATGTTATGACCGATGCTTTGAGTAGTGTGATTTGATAGGTCAGAGAGTTTCTATCTCTTGTATGATTCCTGTGTGCTAATAGGATTCATTTGTGTGTCCTAGATGGTTGCGTAAGTATATAGTGGCTAGAAGAGATCTACAAGGGTTGCCCTATGTTATCGTTGCGTAGAGTCTTGTCTTGTGATCTCGTTGGACTAAGTTTGAGGTGTTGGAGGTCTTGGGGTAGTTTGGCCTACTAGCATAGCATGGTTCCAATTAGTGTAGGACCCATAAGGTTGTAGTATGATGGTTGAGGATGGTCGATCTATTCGGTCAACTATAATAGGTTAGTCACTTCTCTAAGATTGATCTTTGGTATGATATTGTCTACAAGTGAGGATGAGGGTAGGTGATATCCCTAAGTGTATTTTCGGACTAGGAGTGAGCATAATTAGTGTTGATGGAGTTGTTTGGTTGACTTATGCATATGTGGTGTTTGTGGGTTCTTGAATAGGGTCTTAAAACCCTACCTTGATATGATATGTTTGTGGTGGTCACTAGTGTAAGAGATATTTTTTTGTTTAGATTTTGTAAATCATTTGGGAGTAGTGTTGCAAGTCTTGGAGGATGAGAGGTTGTTCGCTAAATATGATAGATGTACATTATGGATAGTAAGAAGGTGGTTAGACTTCTTTAAGGATTATGAACGAGTGTGCATTATTTTGCCTTGGTAAGGGTAATGTTGCCGTCAGTGCTCTAGGTAGCCTAGCATGTGTTGTTGAAGGTGGCAAAGAGTAGACCAATGGGGTCCATCGGTTGGTTAGATTGGAAGTTAGGTTGAGGGAAGCTAAGCATGGTGGTGTAGCATTCTTGATGGTTCCAAATCTTCTCGGGTTAAGTGATCTAGATTAGGAAAGGTCTTTATTCCGCCTTATTAGGGTTGGAAGTTTTGGTTGAGAAGATGATAAAGTGGAGGTTGTCTCCCAAGGGGGAGATGGTGCTTATGGTACCAAGTGGGTTAGCTGTATTTAAGGTTGACAATTAAGTTGACGATTATGAGACCTTATAGAGTATAGAGGGAGGTTGGTAAGGTTGCATAAGTTTGGGACTTGCCTATGGTAGGGGTACGGTTTCTCCAGTTTGTCATGCTTCTAGGTTGAGGGGATATGTTGGTGACTCTAGTGCAATAGAACTATTTGAAGTTGTTGGTGAGGTGGAGGATAAGTTGGCTTAGAAGGAAGGCCTGGTGGAGATGTTGGATGGATGAGTGGAGAAGTTGATTGATGAGGATGCAGTGTTCTTCAAGGCCTTCTGGAATAGTCGTCCATACGTATATGTTTCTCGGGAGCCGGTGCAGGCATGGAAAAATAATATCTGTATCTCTTTCATTCTATTCAGGCTTATGATGACATGTCAAGTCCTCTTCATGATTCCAAGCCTTATGTTTCAGCCTCTATGTCATTTGCATGCATCCGTGTCTATGTTAACAAGTTGATGACAATTTTTGACAATTATGTTGATATTTTGAAAATGGTGTTTTAAATATATTGTTGCATTCTTGTCGGGGCTGATTTTTTCATGATTAGTTTTCTTTTACATGTTTCATTGACATTCGGTGATGAATGTTCCCAAGGGGGAGATGTTGAAAAGACCCTAAAAAGTGCCCGAAAAATGTGCCTCGGAAGTGTCCAAAATCATAATTTCCATATATATAAAAGTCTATGTGTTTTTTCAAAATTTGACTTGATATTCTTGTTCAGGCATTAAAATTGAGTAAAGAAATAGGTCTAACTAGAATTTTAGAGGAACCATAGCAAAATCCAAATTTTCAAAGTGAGTTGAAAAACAGTGTAATTACGTGTTCCTTCCGTGACACGCTCTAGTGTTAAAATTGTCCTGATTTTTTACTTCAGTCCAAGACTTTTAAGTCTTGGGCCTAAGTGTTCCCATATGTGAAAATACCAAAACTTAGCCTTATTACACCCTGATAGCATCCAGAACATTCCCCAATACTCACTCAAACACTTAGACCAATTTTGCTCTCAAGATTCAAGTCCCAAAACCCTAATCTGGATCCAAGGATTTCTTTCAAGCTCCAAGTTTCCATTAAAGTCTTCTTCGAAAAATTCTCCAAGTAAGGTTATGTGGGTTTCTTTAATGGGTTCCTTTCACCATGATGTCCAAGCTTCCTTTTACTTAAAATTGCATGATTTAAAGTTGATTTACAAATAAATCTTGATAATTATGAATTTCACTGCACACTATGTTAAAGCTTCATGAAATTGTGACTGTTTTGCCATGTTTTGGGCTATGGATCTAAGATCTATTGTGAGATTTAGTTTTGATATATATTGCTTGAGGGTGTTACCAACTATCTATTGAAGGTTTTACACTGAATTTTCTACCATATTTTCACTCTTGAATTGCATGGTTTTACACTTGCCCGACACACCCTCTAAGTATTTGATAAAATGTCCGAATATGGTTTTTTGTGGAATTGAAGGTCCAAAGCATGTCTTTTGCATTGAATGACATTATGATGATGCAATGAATGTTTCTGTGAGTTATAGTTATGAGAAGTATATATGTTATTATAAAATGACCATACGTTGTTGAGGGGGTGCGACACCTTGACTGCCTTGGTGGATGGTGTGATGTCCATCATCCATTGCTGAGGGGTTGATACCTTGACCACCTAATAGGATGGTGTGATGTCCATTAACCAGTAAGTGTTTGATAGCTTAACTACCTAATCGGAGGGTGTGATGTCCATTAACCAGTAAGGGGTTGATACTTTGACTACCTAAATGGAGGGTGTGATGTCCATTAACCGGTAAGGGGTTGATACCTTGACCACCTAAATGGAGGGTGTGATGTCCATTAACCGGTAAGGGGTTGATACCTTGACCACCTAAATGGACGGTGGGATGTCTATTAACCATTGTTGAGGGGTTGATACCTTGGCCACCATGATGAAGGGTAAGATGTTCATCTATCTATTAAGAGGTATATACCTTTATCACCCTCCAAGTGGGTGCCAAACCTTGGATTCTAAGCACTAGTTGCTTGGTCTATGATGATGGTCTCCTTATACTTATGTATTATGATTTATATAAGAATGATTTTACTTCAAGCACCATTCATGCATGTCATATCGTTACTATTCTATCCATTGTCGATGTTTATGCATTTTGATTATGTTTCCTATCCCTTGTTGCATTGCATCCTACATACTTAAGACATCCAAACATACTAATACCTACTCTATGTCTACATGATATCACCATGGAGGAACCGGAGCCCAGCTTGAGCATCTCTACCCACGTGGCTAGTACGGTTTCACTCAAGTTTGTTGGTGAGTCCTCCATTCCAGAGATGTTGCTTATGATCTCATGCTATGTTCTAAGACTATCTTTCCTTTATGTATGTATTAACTATGAGGGTGAGCTAGGTTTCTTGTCTTAGCCCCTGCTCTTATCAATGTAGTAGAGGTGTTGTTGGACATGTTATGTATTATGCTTGATCTTTGACTCACTTATGATACTCAAGCTATTTATGTATAAATCTCTATCTCTCCTAGTCCCAATTTCCCTTGTTCATATTTCGTATGTTGTTTTGAGTTGCTTCCGCGACCAAAGATGTGTAATGATATACTATGAGGCTTGTTTGGGGTTCCTTCGGGATCCCCATTCGCCGGCCTCGGCTAGGCCTTAGGCTTGGGTCGTGACACATAGCTTAGCTTTGGGAGAGTAACTTGATGAAGATTCGAGATGGAGTCTTGAAGCTTGAATGAGAACCTTGAGATCTGGATGAGTTTTGTGACTTGGATTTAGGAGTGAAATATTTGGCTAAATGTTTGAATGAGTATTGGGGGATGTTTAGAATGATATAAGGGTGAGAAATGGCTAAGTGTAGGTATATACATGTTGGGGGAACACTTTGGCCCAAAACAAAAGAGTATTGCACCGAACTGAAAACTGACAGCCAAATAACACAGCAGCGCGACCTTGGCACGTCACACCTTGGGCGCGAACTACTCTCTGGAATTCAATATTTTCGAAATCCCAATTTTGATACAGTTGCTCTTAAACTAGGATTATATCAATTTTGCACTCAATTTGATCCCCTGATCAAAAATACAAAGTCGTATTTTCGATATCACGCATGGATTTTGACATATATGGAAATTACGATTTCAGGCATTTTCGAGGCACATTTTTTGGCACTTTTTGGGGTCGTTTCATTCTTGAGGACCAAAAAGGGCATCAGATTTATTCTAGCACCAAGATCAGGCAATGCCTTTGCGAACTCCATATCTCCTATAGTGCAGGGTATGGCAAAAGTGTCAAAATCTTCGCACTTTTGCACCAAGGACCTTGTAGCAATTGCATTGCAATGTTTTAACTCTTGGGAGAGCTCCTGACTCACAGTTTGCTTCTGTGTGACCATGTCCTTCATAAACTTGGGAGAGCTCCTGACTCACATTCTGCTTCTGTGTGACCAAGTCCTTCACAAACTTGTCATACCCTAGCATCTTCTCCATTGCCTCAATGAGAGAAATATTGATGGAGAGTTGCTTCAGCATGGAGAGAAAGTGCTTCAACTTACCCTCCTCATCCTTCTTTTTGATTCTTTGAGGGAAGGGAGGAGAAGGTCTAGGAATGGGCTTCAGCTTTTGTAGCACTTCCGCAGCATCACTCATCCTATCCTTGGCATGATCATCTCTAATGTCAGCATCTTTGAGCTCAACTGTCTCCTCTCGGAAATCATCATCATCGAACGGCATAAGAGGATCGATGGTACTCTTACGACCATGAGTAGCCTCCGTCATACATTTCCCCTCATTCTTTTGATTTTGAACTGTGGTTCTAGGCAATATACCTCTCTATCACTGGTTGAGTTGAGTTGGCACTTGACAAAGTTGTTGCTCCAACTGTTAGATAGCCATAGAATGAGACTTAATCTTCTAATTAATATTGGAGATGTTAGACTTCTTTCCCCTCAAAGTCTCATCCTGTGTGTTAGCCTTCTTCAATAGACGATCAAATATCTCCTCCACTCTGGAACTACTAGTACGTGTATCACAATTATGTACTGGCACATAAGGACCATTTTTGTAGCCATCTCTGCGGCCCCAATCAGCATCTCTCTCCTGTCCCCTATTTTTGTTGTAATACGCTTCATGATTGTCTTCGAAAGCACCATCCTTGTTATAGTTCAAACCTTGATTTCCTTGACCTTTGAACTAATAGTCCTAACTGGACACTTGGGCATTGGTCCTGAAAGCCCCTGTCTGATTAGTAATGAAGCAAGTGTCCTCCTCAGAGTAAGGCTCCTCGTACATGCGTTCTCGCAAAGGCTAATAAACAACTGCATTAACTCATTCCTGATTCAACTTCATCAACTTCTCCATGTTGGTACTAATTTGGAAAAGTTCTTTCATCATCTCCTCATTTATTTTAGCTTGCTCCGAACTAATACGGACAACATACGAGCTCTTAGTAGAGGACCTGTCTCTCGGCCCCCATGCGCCAAAATCTTGATGTTGCCCAAGCTGCACCTCCTTTTTTAAGGCTAAAGCGGTCGTTTTCAACATATATAACCTAATCAAGGTCAGGGTTGATCTCACAGGGAACATGGTATACTTAGAAGAATTAAAGCAATTCGGGTGGATTAAGCTACTTATCTCCCCAAAAGGGTGTTTAGTAACAACTATGAAAAGTAACCCTAAACTAAGACTGGTGTGAAATCAGTATGAAGAGTTACTTGGGTATTGTGTTCCCCATAAGCCCCTAACTTGGTATTACCAGATAATCGAGTTTTTTTCCTATGTGTAACATGCAAAACGATAAGTTAAGTTTTCCAGACTCTTTGATCCAGGTGAGAGGTAAATTCCACTATGTGATTTGATCCATCCCCATAGTGTGACATTACTAACCCTTACTTATTATTCCAGTATAACCGCCCCTCAGCCCAGTTTGGTTGATTAGATGAGAAACATCAATCGCGTCCTGTTACTTAATCTATTTTCCTGTTCTTTACCTTGATCCAGTTAGTAAAACTAGGCAAATTCTAACATTGGCCACCATTAGAAAGCATTCAAACCAAAAAGAGTTAATTAATACATGCATGCACACTTTCTCAGAATTAGAAATTGTGCGATTTTACCTTGTTAGATCTTCATGGTTTGCACAACCCTAGTTGTGGATTTAGCTACTTATTATTAGTGTAGATGCAAGAATCATGTGAATAACATAATTGTGCATTTACACACCAGAATTAAGAGTAATAAATCCAAGCTCTTCACCAAGAATCACAAGATTGAATTAAAAACACAAAATAATGTTTTGCAACTTTTCTCTCAAGTGTTCTACTATTCTCTCATGTTTCCTCTCTTTGCTCTATAAAAAATAACCTAGAAAACCTATTTATAGTATTTAAAATACAAAACCAAAATGAATTTGGAGATCTGGATCAAAAGGCTCTATGGGCACTTTTACGAGCCATATAAAGTTCTATGGCCCATAGATGGGGCTTTGTGGACTTCATATTCAATTCTAGGGAAAACTTCTACGACACCCCTCTACGGGTTGTATAAAGTTTTATTGCTCGTAGGGGGTTTCGTCTAATGACGTTTTAGCAACTCCCCACTTTCTTATCCTCAGGACATGATACCAAGTCTATTGCTCATAAAATCTTTTCTGGCTCATCTACATGTTTGTAGACTCAAAGTATGAAAATCACCCTTCACTGGAGTTCTATATGAAACCAACTATATGGTCCGTGGAATTTTTCACAACCCATAAAGAGTCTCGTAAAAGATCAATTTTTGCAAAATCTACATATATAGCCCAAAACTCAAGCCAACCCTATAATCCTGCAAAACAAACATAAAAACAAAAAAAATTTACTAGCATTCCTATGAGAAGACATAAAATTTCATGTTTTAAGCATCAGAAATGTTGTATTTTGATATCTCACCATGCATCCTCAGCAACTCTTAGATATACAACCTTGCATAATCTTCGGCATTGAAGTTAGTCTTGACCGGTAAGAAATAAGTTGATTTAGTCATCTAATCAACAATAATCCAAATCGAATCAAATCGCTTTCGCATTCGAGGTAAACCAACCACAAAATCCATGTTCAAATCTTCCCACTTCCAAGTGGGAATCTCAACATCTTGAGCCAAACCACCGTGCCTCCGATGCTTTACCTTCACCTACTGGCAATTAGGGCATTCAGATACAAAATTAGCTATATCTTTCTTCATATCATGCCACTAATACACTTCCCTCAACTCTCGATTCATTTTGGTAGATCTCGGATGAATAGAATAATGAGAGTTATGGGCTTCATTCATGATCATCCCATAAGACCATCAACGTTCGGGACACACAATCGATCTTGATACCAAAGCACACCATCTTCCCCTAGGAGAAAACCTCTATCGTCGTTTCAGCAACAGAAATTTTTGACTTAAACAATGATGGGTCAATATCTTGTTTAGCCTTGACATCCACAAACATAGTAGATTCAGCCTTATTCTAAACATGAATACAACCCTCAATAGAGTCATCAAATCTAACATCCAACCTGACAAAACAATGAACATCATTTACAAGTCCTTCTTCCCTTTATCAACATGAGCCACACTACCCATAGATAGTCTACTGAGAGCGTCGACTTCAATATTGACTTATCGGGATGATATTTCACACTCATGTCATAGTCCTTAAAGAGTTCCAACAACCTCTTTTGCCTGAAGTTAAGATCCCTTTGGGTGAACACATATTGCAAAGTCTTGTCATCGGTGAAAACATTAACATGCACCCCATAAAAACAGTGTCTCAAATCTTCAAAGCAAACACCACAGCCGCTAGCTCAAGATCATGAGTTGGGTATATATGCTTATGCATCTTCAATTGCCTTGTTGCATAAACTATCACATTACCATGTTAGATAAGCACACAACCCAACCCAATCCTAGAAGCATCATAATACACCATAAACCCATCAATGCCATCTAGTAAAGTTAAAACGGGAGCCAATATAAGCCGATCTTTCAAGGTTTGGAAACTCATCTCATATTTATCCGACCATTCAAAGTTAGCCTTCTTTTGAGTCAACTTGGTTAATAAAGATTCAATGGATGAGAAACCTTCAACAAATCTCCTATAATAACCAGTCAACTCAAGAATACTTTGAATATTCGAAGGAGTCAATGCTCTAGGCTAATTTTTCATGTCCTCAGTCAACTTTTTTCAACCTTAGTACCATCATCGAATACCACATGACCAAGAAAAGCTGTTTCGCCCAACCAAAACTCACATATGCAAAATTTAGCATACAATTGCTTCTCCTTCAAAGTCTGAAGAGCCAATCTCAAATGATCCATATGCTCTCACTAACTTCGAGAGTAAATAAGGATATCATCAATGAAGACAACCATAAACCTATCAAGAAATGGATTGAATATCGGATTCATAAGTTTATAAATACAGCCGCCACATTAGTCAAACTAAATGACATCATCAGAAATTCAAAATGCCCATATCTAGTTGGGAAATTCATTTTAGGAATGTCACACTTCCTAAACAAAATGGAGGTTAATCTTTGAGAAATGGGTGGCCCCTTGAATTTGGTCAAACAAGTCATCGATCTTTGGCAATGGATATTTATTCCTGATAGTTACCTAATTCAATTTCTATAATCAATTTACATCTAAAGAGACCCATCTTTGTTCCTTAAGAATAATATTGGAGCAACCTATGGTGATATACTTGGTCTAATGAAGCCTTTCTCCCACAAGTCCTTCAACTGATCTTTTAAATCCTTCAACTCAACAAGTGGCATACGATAAAGAAGAATGGAGATAGGTTGAGTATCTGGGAGGAGATCTACTCCAAAGTCTACATCCATTTAGGGAGTAATATCAGGCAAATCTTTGAGAAACTCATTAGCCACTGGAGACAATTCAAGAGTAGGTGACTCAAACTCCATATCTTTAACCCTTATAATGTGACAGATACACCCTTAGAAATTATCTTTCAGGCCTTGAGGTAGGAAATAAATTAACCTTTAATAGCGGAGTCTCTACCTTTCCATCAAGAACTAGTTAATTCAAAAGTTGGAATTCGACCTTCCAAGTTCTACAATCTATAAAGGAATATGAAGCATGCAACTAATCCATCCAAAGAATGATATCAACATCAAAAATCTCAAGTTCCCTACGATCACATGGAAGGAATTTCTGCAAAACAGACACAGGACAATCCTGATAGACTCTTTAGGCAATAATAGACTCACCAATGAGCATTATATACAAAAAATAAATCCCTTAGAATTTCAGGGCTCAAACCAAACATAACATACAAAAGAGGAGTTAGAAAAGATAAATTTTATCCCGGATCAAGCAAAGCATAAGCATCAGAATCAATGACTTTTAACATACCTGTAACAATACCCAGAGTCTCCTCTACTACCTGTGAGGAATGTAAAACATAGAATATGTTATGTCTAGGGGCACCACCTTATGGAGCTCTTTGCTAGCCTTGATCACCTTGGGCCACTTGATCCTGAGCCATCTAAAATGCTTTAGGACAATCAACAACCTTGGGGTCCTATCACCACACCCATAGCATGCACACAAATCTCTCCAACAAGCACCCATGTGATTCTTTCCACACCTGTCACATCGGGGAAGTAATGGCCCAACTCTAACTAGTACCTCGGGAGGAGGCACCCTAGTATTGGTAAACCTTGCATTAGAACCTTGGCCATGTTGAAAGTGACCATAACTATAAAACTCCATATTTTCTATGTGTTAGTCTCATCTATATGATACTTGACATAGGCTTATGTTACAAGTGAGGGACTAAGCATTTTTCATAGGAGTGGCAAAAATTTTAAAATTGGATCGAGAGTTGTTATGATATCCTACATGTTTCAGTGGGTATGAGTCCAAGATAAACTCGACAAAGCATTTAAATATGAGACAATATGGTGCTATTTGAGTTAAAAGTCTAAAGTGGAATATTAAGAGGCAATAGGGTGCTATTTGAGTTAAAAGTCTAAAGTTGAATATTAAGATACAATATATAGGATTAAGATCTGAAAAATGAGGTACAATAACAAGCTGCTTGCTTGACTTAACGAAGAAAGTAGGTGCATCACCTACTTAGTCTTTTTGACCACCTTAAAGGGCCAAGTGAGTGCATCACCTACTAAGACTTGTTTGGCCATCTTATAGGGCCCAAGGTCACTAACCATTTACTTGAAAATTCTAGCCCAACCCAAGTGAAGTAAAAAAGGAAGAATGGGCATCGAAAGCCTAATAAGTGGAGATCCATAAAAGCCCAAGCTAAAATGCCAAGTACGTGCATCATCTACTTGGTAAAATATGGCAAAAAATCAAGGAGAAAGTCAGCTTAAGTTGGTCCCTTTAAAAAGGAATGTAACCATCTATTTTTAGCCACTTTACACTTGAGAAAGATCAGATTTCTAAGGTTCTCTTTATTCCCCTTCTATCTTCATATAACAGCCATAAAATCCCTTAGAGTTCATGAGTATTATCCCACTTCTCAAGCTAGGATTGAAGGAGTTCATCCCTTAGAAAATATAAGTTAAGAGAGAAAGAATCCCTCACAAGTAAGGTAAGTTACTGCGCTTTTCTCCCTTTCTTGTGCTTGAGTTAATTAGGGGATTGTATAAGTGTCAATGAGGTCAGAGTGGTCCCTTTTACATGATACAATGTTGTGGGAATGCTTGCTGGTGATTTGTGCATATTGTTGGGACAGCCATGGATGGGAGTCCCTTTTAACTTTAATTGTGAGCTCATTTCAGAATTTAAAGTGTAATGTTAGTAAAAATCATGAGAATAATGATTGGATACTGTAAGTTCATATTGCTCCGGCTAAAATAAGATATTTAGGGGTTGTTTTATGTATGTGATGATAAGAGGTGTGACAATAGATGCAATTTGAGGAGAAGAAGTTTAAGAAACACCCTTAGTTTGGAAGTTACGAGCTTGCTGTCTGCGGATAACTTATAGGTGTGAGTGAAATGCCTAACTTTTTTTATTCACTACTAATACTAGTTCCATCACCTACTCAATGATAGATAAATATTTAGAAAAAAGGGAGGTTACTTTGCAGTAATAACAACTTGACACAACAAGGTATGTAAGGCTATCCAATTCTATGTTCTTTGGCATGAATCTAACACTTGTGTCACCATCAACTAGTAAACTTCCCAAGTGTTATTCTAATAGTTGTGGTGTTGTTTATTAGTAAATCTATAGTTGTACTCTTCCAAGCACCAGAAAGAGGAGTCCACATTTATTCGCAAAGCCAATTGTGTCATTTATACTCTTAATTAGCACATCAATGTAACATTTGATTCTAATATTATGGCACTACATTAAGTGACCATTGTCCTATCTTATACTACTAGTACATAGTCCCAAAGCTCCAAAACTTATGATGACCACCAAAGTAATAATCACAAAGTATTAAAGAATAACTAGAAACAATTTTCATGGTGTGTGCATGAAACCCAAGGGAAAAACCCTAGCAAGGGTCAATCTCACTTGCGCATAAAAGTGGCAGCTCAGGGGGCGAGAGCCTAGCATGGGTTGATCCTGATTGGTATAGTTATAAGGACAACATCCTAGAGCTTAAATTGCCTGGTATGGGTCATCCTCTTTTTACCACTGATCAACTGTTCCCATGTAATATATGCATAAAGAAGTTCATACAACACTAAAAAGTAAAGAAAAGAATGTAATTTACATGGTTCCCCAAAGTCTTTTATTATGGTCTATGCATTTGTATATCACTCCTTGATTTCACTTGAGTTTTAACCTTACTTATGTTATTACCTTACATATTCAGTACATTATTTTGTACTAACTTCCTTTTTGGGGAATGCTGCAATTTATGCTTTGGTATAGGTACTCCAACTAGTAAACCTTTAGTGTAGGCGCATCCGACACCCAGATGCTTTTGGTGAGATCCAAGTTGATCCAGGGCTTTATTGGGTCTTTAGTATATGTATTTTGTTATTGTATAACATTTCAAAGTAAGGTGGAGCCTATCCTGACCTATGTTTCTTATGGAGGCTTTGTAGACTTATTGTATATAGTTCAGTTGCATCGTGTCTTTAAATAGTTGTGGTCTCAATGGCAAAGTCTGGTATGTAAGTTTTGGTGCTACTCATTTTGATATCTTATCTCAATAGCTTGTATGAACTTTCACCATTGTGTAGTTGTCATAGTCATATGCATAATAAGCACAAGTTGTATGTTGGTTCTCTCAGGCTTCAAGGGCACCAAGTGCCTGTCCGCCTTTATAGATTTGGGGGCCTGACAAAAGTGGTATGAAAGGAGGTCATCCTGGGTAGTCTACAAAGCCGTGTCTAAGTATCTTGATTATGGGTACCACATCTATAAACATGAGGCTACAGGACATTTGGGAGTTGCCTCTTTCATCTCATTTCCTAGATCGCGCCATAGAGCCATTATCATAGATGGATTATATCTAACCCCTAAATTGTTTGTTTTATATCTAGAAAAAAGATGTCCGCCACAAGGTGAAAAAGCACAGGTAAGCAAATAATTTTTGAGAAGGGGCCATCCATTCATAAGCTAAACTTAATCAAAGTAAGATTCCAAATGTTTCTTTATCACAGTGTTCCCCAACTCCTCCACCATCAAAAGAGCTAAGGAAGGCAACAATACCTCAAGAGCATCATATTAATGCTACTGAACAAGATTTAAGGATGCGGTCTAGTTATTGACTCGTATAGTTGTTGTTCACGGTCAAAGGCAAGAAGGCCCAGTTGTGGGTACTAGTGGTGTAGATAGTGCAGCTGGCACTCAGATATGTGACTTTCTTAAGGTGGAGCCTCCTTTATTCACTCGATCAGATCCTAACAAAGATCCACAAGACTTTGTTGATCAAATCCAATGGACCTAGATGTTATGCATATAAGCAGTATAGAAGCTATTGAGCTAGAAACATATAGATTAAAGGGTGTGGTCATATTGTCGTACGAAGCATGTAAGCATGCTAGGAGTACAGATACACCTTCAGGCATTAGGAAGGAGTTTAAAAGGGAATTTCTTGGTCACTATTTGCCATTGGAGTTTGAGAGGTCCACGCAGCTCTGGTGAACGTTCAAGAGAAGCCTCTATTTCAAGGTCAAAGAGATTGTCGAAGTAAAAAACCTAACCAAGGTTAGGGTCAAATCCTACAAGGAATACGGTGCTTTAGCAACTTCGTTCACCAATAAACAATTTAAACATCAACTACTTGATTCTCTCAAAGAGGGGGTGGGTGGGTTGCAATGATTTATAAAAAAATTGAACTAAACTAATAAAACAGGGAGACAATCAAATTGGAGAGCAACTTGGAGAATTGTTTTCACCATGATTCACTAACTTAAATACCCCGGATAATACAAGCTCAATTAGGACATTGCATACAAGACGATAACTTAGGTTCTTCCATCCCTCTTCTGAAGGTGAAACTCGAATTTCACTATAGGACTTGGCCGGCCTCCATAGCCTGCCATACTAGCCATTACCTATCATCCCAGTCAACCTCTCGTTGGACAGGTTCGGTTCATTAGATGAGAATACGTCATTGAATTCTATTAACCATTCCCTTTTCCTATTCATCACTACCTGGATCGAGATCATGACACTAGGCGGGGTTTAGTGTTGGCCATCATTAAACAACATGCAAAATGAAGGGAAATGGCAAATACATGCAAATACACAACTCAAGAGGTGCAGATAATCCATGTTTTCTAAGTTAGATCTCATGGTCACGACCCTAATTTGTGATTTAGCTACTCATAGCTTGGGAAAAAAAATAAATAATAAATATGGAAGACATAGTTAATCACTTACCCAAAGAGAATGAAGAATAATAAAAACAACTTTGTATTTAGAATCGCAAGCTTTAAAGATGTAGTGAATCCACAAGTGAATCTAATCTCCAAAATTGAGTCTCCAAAATAGAACCTTAAAAACTACTCTAAACTTTGATTCTTTCTAAGTCTCACTGTGTGTATACTCTCAAAATCTGTCGAAACATCTTCTGCTAAAAACCTAAAATATACTATTTATAGTATTTACAAATGAGTCCCTAATTTAATTGGAAAAACTAGTCGGCGTCTACTACGGCTCACAGTTACAACTCATAGTGTGCCCTAGCCATAATCAGGCTTTCGTGATCAACATCTTGCATTTTGGACTTCACTGCTATGATACAGCTCTATGAGTCGTCGTCTGGTCTGTGATTCGTATTGCCTTCTTGTAGTCCATATTTGAATTTCTTGGTCCAATCTTGATCAACACACGAACTTCCTATGATGCCACCCTTTACGACCTGTAGAAGGGACTACGACTCGTAACTGGGGCTCGTATAGCTGAACTTTACATTTTTAGATTTTGCTTTTGAACACTGGAATACATACGAGACCACCTCTACAACTTGTAGACTGGACTATGACTCGTAGAGGGTCTCGTAGGTCAAAATAGTCAGTAAATTCTGCAACTTTTCCCAAAATTTAGCCAACCCGTATTTCCTACAAAAACACATACGAACCATAAAAGTTGCATTGAGATCACACAAAATCCTAACTTTTAGGCATCAAATTTGCTGTATTTTGACAGCACGTCAACATCCTCAACTTAGCAATGTTGCTTGTCCTTAAAAGACAACTCAATCTAGATAGTTAATATAGAAACACATAGAAATCAACCAAATGGCATATATCATACTCGAATCCAACTCAGGTACCTATGTCCGCTTTTTCAAAACAAGACCATGTAGCCATTTAGTAAACCAACTCATATTGATACATTTGACAACACAACTATGATAAGCAAAGGAATATCAATAATCCACAATCACTAAACAAGGAAAATATTGACAATGCAATGCAAATGCCTTCACAAGAATGAAGTCCCTTTTAACACTCAATGAAGATTCTAAAATTTAACCATGGGATTTTGCAAACATACTCATTCTCACAAATGACATTCATGCATGATGACCAATACCATAGGCTTGTTGTATACTCATGACCCGGACGTTTGACTAATTGAGCTAGGATCATTTAGGACTTTATAAGCTTGTAACATAGGCTCATAGGTCTTTTGGTATGGTCTTTTGGACAATTAGTGACTAAAGGCCAACCTTGAACCACACTTTTTGACACTTTCACCTTGACACTCAATCATTTCCATATTATTCTCCCTTTTGTCTTCATATTCAAGTTTTTCCAGGTAATGTCATCTCCTTTTCAGCTTTTGTCTCATTTTTACACATTTTTAACTTGTTCACCTCAATTTAAGGCATGTTTTTTCTTTTTCATTCACTCGGTACATGATTTTCTTGTTCTTCTTTCTAGTTCCAACTCACCACCTCATTTTTGCTATTTCATCTCTACACTAACCACCCTCAACTTAGGGTTTTAGCCTATATCGAAGTGCACAGTATCTATTCCTCAAACTAGGGCTACTTTAGGTAGCCACCCTCATCTTATGCTTTTTTCCTAAGTCAAGGTTCACAAAGTTCAAGGATAGACCAGTGCCAAACTCAAGGTATTTCACAAAATAAGGCTATGCTAATCAGTTGTTAAGAAACAAATGGTACATGTAAGGCTCAAATATTTGGAACAAGGGATGAATTTCTCATTTGATTGGTCATTTTATGCAAAATTGGACTAATTTAAAGAACAAGGGCCTAAGATCCCTTCTTAGTCCATATAATCTCCAATCTAACTTAAAGTAGCAGGGCAAGTTCAGAATTAGCACACAATGCAAGAACATAACAAAATCAACTCATACACACATGGCATTACATACATAGCCTACAAGAACTCACAGATCATGCTTCATGTATCAAATTGCCCTCACTTAATCAGAATAAATATTGCCAAATCATTCAAACATGCATGGCTGCAATATAACTAAAAAAATTTAATGGGTACTAATTTTTAAAATATTTCATAGCACATCAAAAAACAAGATGCATGACATAAATTGAACTACTATGTACTACAAATATTACCTAAGAAATCCTGCATATGTTAGTTCGACAAAAATTAAATTTCCACGAGGAAAAATAACACAGGCAAGAAAACCTCGGGATCAAAATTTGGGGTAGTTATGCACTAAAAGCTACTTAGACTTCACCTTAGTCCATAGATACCCACACCCCCATCGAAAGAAATGTATGTTGCCGTGAACGTACAATATCAAAATTAAAATAACTACAAGGGGTCATACCTTGGGTCGCTTCCCAAGCAGCGCCTGATTTATTGTTACAGCATAACATAGAAGGTTTAATTCCTCATATATCTTCAAGGTCCCACTCTTCCACTGTCTTGATCTCCTCCATGTCTCCCATGTAAAGTTTGAGTCTTTGAACATTGACTTTGAAAGTTCCTCCACTTTGTCTCTCCAACTCAATGGCCCCATGACTAAATACATGTTGCTATTCAGAAGGGCCCCCATCTATCTGGATTTAAACTTTCCAGGGAACAACCTCAATCTTGAATTGTAGAGAAAAACCAAGTTCCCTGGTGCAAACTGATGATTTTCTATATGACGGTCATGTTGAAATTTCATCCTTTGTTTGTATAATTTCGAGCTCTCATATGCCTTTAGTCAAAATTCATCAAGCTCATTAAGTTGACTCAACTTGGATTGTACAACATCATGCCAATCAAGATTGAAATTTTGTAATGCCCACATTGCTCTATGTTCAAGCTCCACTGGCAAATGACATGCTTCCCCAAAGATAATTAGTTAGGGGGAGACAATAGGAGTGTTAAATACAGTCCGATACACCCATTGTGCATAATCATGTCTTCTTGATTAATCTGTCCAATTTGCATTTGTCGTTTTAGATGAGATCTACTTGAGTCTTTGTTAGACACCTCCACCTGCCCACTCATTTGAGCATGATAAGGTATCACCACCCTATGTTTCACCCCATACTTTTCAAGTAGAGCTTTAAAGAGTTTCTTGCAAAAATGAGTACCTCCATCACTGATGATAGCTCGAGGAGTACCAAATCTAGAGAAGATATTCCTTTTGAGGAATGCTGTGACACTTTTACCTTTATTTACTGGGTAGAGCCACAGCCTCCACACACTTGGATACATAATGCACAGCAACCAAGATATACTTGTTCCTATGCGAGCTAATAAATAGTCCCATGAAATCTATCCTCCACACATCAAACAACTCAATCACCAAAATAGGATTTAGATGGAGCTCATGTTTGCGTGTGACTTCATCTTCTCTTTGTCACCTATCACAAGCTTTGGCATAGTCATGGGCATCATGGTGGATTCTGGGCCAATAATACACACATTGTAAAATCTTATGGGCTGTTCGAATTGATGCCCACCCACTAGTGATAAGTGGCATGCTTCAAGTATGCTCATCATTTCCACCTTAGGGACACAGCTACGGATAATCCCATCAGCACATGCACAGAATAAATATGGATAATCCAAAATAATCTTCCTCACATCATGCATACATTTCTGTCTTTGATGTGTGTTTAAGTTAGGAGGTACAACTTTACTCACCAGATAGTTTGCATAATGTGCAAACCAAGGTATGAGGTCATGTGATGTTGCCAACACTCTTTCATCAGGAAAATTGTCATTTATCTCCTGACAATTATCAAATTGCATCCTTACCCCATCTTCTAGTCCGGATAGATGATCTACAACTTGATATGTTGACCCTTTTTCTGTCAATAACTTCAAAGTTGAACTCTTTTAGAAGAAGTACCCACCTTATCAACATTGGCTTTGCATCCTTTTCGGCCGTTAAATACTTAAGTGTGGAGTGGTCTGCACGCACCACCACTTTGGCTCCCAATAAATATGTTAGGGACTTTTCGAATGCGAAGACAAATGTAAGCAATTCTTGCTTTGTGATAGTGTAATTCTTTTGAGCCGTATTCGGGGCTTTATTGGCGTAATATATGGGTTGTAAAATTTTCTCCTCAGGTTGTCGCAATACTATACCCAGAGCAACGCCACTTGCATCATGCATGATTTCAAATGGCTTGGACCAATCAGGAGCTACAATAATTGGTGTTTGAGATCAATCTCTTTTTCAACTCTTCAAAGGATTGCATGTATGCATTATCAAAAATGAACTTGGCATCTTTCTCCAACAATTTGCACAATGGGTGTGAAATTTTAGAGAACTCTTTTATTAACCTTCTATCGAATCCTGCATGCCCCAAGAAACTCCTTACACCCTTGATTAAGATAGGTGGTGGAAGCTTCTCAATCACTTCAACCTTAGCCCTATCGCCAATACCATTACCAGATATTTTATAGCCCAACACAATACCCTCTTTAACCATGAAATGACACTTTTCCTAGTTTAAGACCAGATGACTTTCTACACATCTTAGCAACACATCATGTAAGTGTGCTAGGTAATCCTCAAATGAGTGTCCAACCATGCTAAATCATCTATGAAGACCTCAATGGTGCTCTCCACCATATCTGAGGAAATGGACATCATGCACATTTGGAATGTCGTTGGAGCATTACACAACCCAAATGGCATCCTCTTAAATGTGAAGGTGCCATAGGGAAAAGTAAAAGTGGTTTTCTCCTGATCCTCTGGGGCAATAATGATCTGATTATAGCCAGAATACACATCAAGGAAACAGTACCATCCTTTCTCTACAAGTCTGTCGAGCATTTGATCCATCAATGGCATAGGAAAGTGATCATTTTCTGTTGAGGCATTGAGATTTCTGTAGTCCATACACACCCTCCATCTGGTGAATAGACTCATAGGAATCAATTCTTTTTTAGAATTAGGTACCATTGTGAAACCCCTTTTCTTTGGAACAAACAGTACTGGGCTCACCCATTCACTATCGGCAATTGGGTAGATTACTCCTGCATCTAACCATTTGATGATTTCCTTGCGAACCACCTATTGCATAGAAGGATTCAGTCACCTTTGATGCTTGATGCTTGATGCTTGGCTTGTATTCATTGACTAACTGATGAGTACATATCCCCGGAGGGATGCCAATAATATCTGCGATAGTCTATCTAATAAACCTTTTAAATTGCTTAAGTACTATTACAATGGCATCTGTTTGCTTATCACTATAATCCGCAGCTAATGACCAATAAAGTACTGTTCTCTCCTAGGAATGCATACTTCAAATGGGATGGAAGTGCCTTCAACTCTAACACTGGTGGCACTTCTATAGAGGGCTTTGTGGGTGGTACCTACCGATTGTGCAAATCTATCTCCTACTTCATTTGGTGTCTAGGGCCAACTGACATCCCTAGAGTATTTACTGTCTCCTCATAATTTGGGATGTCATTACTATGAAAGTTTTTCAAAAATGCCTCCAAAGTGTCAACACCAATTGTAGCCTAAGTAGTACCTCTAAGTCATCATCATCAACAATCTCTATAAATGAAACCACCCTCAGATTATAGTCCTTCTTTGCTTGTTGACAAACAATAAACATGACCTCTTCTTTACCAAATCTGAATGTGAGTAGCCCTTTCTCCATGTCAACCAGAGTGCGACTAGTAGTTAATAAAGGCCTCCCCAAAATAATAGAAACTGTAAAATCAACCTCGTAGTGAAGAATAACAAAATCTGCAGTAAATATAAATTTTTCTACCTTTACCAAAGCATATACAGTACTCCCACAGGTTTCTTGACTGTCCTATCTGCCATTAATAACTGCATCTTTATAGGTTCCGAAGCTAAGTTTCTTGAAGATTGCCAATGCCATTAAGTTTATGCTAGCACCCAAATCATAAAGTGCCCTTGCAAATTCCACCTCTCCTATAGTGCATGGTATAGTGAAAGCGCCTAGATCTTCACGCTTTTAAGACAATGACTTAGTATTGATGGAATTACAATGCTGGAGATCTTTAGAGAGCTCTTGACTCACAGTCTATTTCTTTGTAACCAAGTCTTTCATGTACCTTACATAACTCAAAATCTTCTCTAAAGCTTCGATCAAAGAGATATTTATCGATATTTGCTTGAGCATTGCTAGGAAGCGCTTGAGCTCCCTTTCCTCCTCCCTCTTATTGATTCTTTGAGTGAAAAGGGGAGGAGGTCATGGGATAGTCTTATACTTCCTCAACTAGTCAACCATTTCACATACCCCATTCTTTACACAATCTTCTCTCTCAATAACATCTTTTTTCATGATTTTCTTCTCATGCACATTTTCTACTTCAAACAGCATAAGAGGGAGAATAGTGCTCTTACCTCATCATTTCCATACAATGCCCTTATTCTTCATATTTTGAACCGTATTACTTGGCAATGTACCTTTTTGGTGTTGATTCAATTGAGTAGAAACTTGGCCGAATTGTTGCTCGAGTTACTTGATAGCCACCAAATGAGATTCTATATTTTGATATATGCTAGAGATATTTGATTTCATTCCCTTTAAATTATCATTTTGTGTTTCAGCCTTTTTCAACAATCAGCCAAACATCTCTTCAATCCTTTCCGGTAGTAGAAGGGAAGCTCGTTAGGTTAGCTCGTCCGGTAAGAAAAAGTGCAAGTGACTTCTAGGATTTCTAGTTCCGTGCTCTAGGGCTTTGACTTATTAATAGCCTCGGTATACGATAATGGGGTGGTACATGAGTACCATTCCTATAACCATCTCTTCGACCCACTCAGTTTCTGGAACTCTATCTCTCTCAAAATAACTCCACGGTCATCTCTATAAGCACCCTTTCAGTTGTAGTACCGACCTTGGTTTTCGAAACCTTGTCGCCAATATTCTGAATTGGACCCTTGGGCATTGTTCCGAAAACCCACTACTTGGTTACTAACAAAGAAACCATCCTCATAATAATAATGTTCTGCAAACACAGGTGCTCTAGGAGGTTGGTGGACTACTACATGAACTCTTTCTTGACCTTTCTTAACCACCAAGTCCATACTTACGTGGAGTTGAGCAAGTGGTTGCATGATCTCCTCATTGATCTTAATTTCTCCGAAATAACAGCAACACCCCATATCTTATGTATACTAGTCATATGCATATGGATACATGATATGGCTTGGTCAAATCAACACCCATTATCCAAAGTACTTGTATTTTAGATTAGAGGGCTATACATACGTCTGACGCTTAAGTGGATCAAGTGTATATCAGTCCTAATTCAAATTGAGGAGATCACGACCTTAAATGAAGTGAAAGAAATGAGGTACTTGTAGGACTAAGGAAGCTAGTGGGTGAGTCACCTACGTGCTTAGATTAAATAGGCGAGGTAGACGGAGATGAGGCTTAACACGAATCTGTCCAAGTCCGACAATGAATAAAGTCCATATTAGGGGTGTAACTTTAGCCCGTGTTTTTGCATCATAAATGGACAATATTTACATCCCAAGATTAATAATAAAAAGGCCCAAGTATATTCACAATTCACTTGATGATTTGGGCCCAAACTAAGTGAAGGAAAAAGAGAAAAGTGGGCAGCCAAGGCCACATTTAGGCCCACATGAAAAAGGCCAAGTTGCTACATCACCACCTTGATAACATAAGGCTTAAAATACAAGAGTAAGTCGGCCTAAATTGTCCCTTTAAAAGGGATTAAAAGCAGCTCCTTAAGTTATTTAAACTTCTACAAATAATCTAATTTTCTTAAGTTCTTTTTGCTCTCTTTAAACTCATACAAAGCAGCCACAAGAAACCTTACTAGGGTTCTTAAAGAAGCTCTCAATCTTGAAGATAAAGGTAAGTAAAGATACTTGTGTATTTAGTATGAGTTTTTCATGAAAAACAAGAGAGACAAGCTGGTTATACTTGTGCTGGAATTTTGGACAACATGTGTTCCAAGGATTATTGTATATTTTTTTGGTTTACTAAGAGGCTTTTCTCATATTGGTTGGCTGGATTATGAAGTAAAGTTTATGTTTTTAACAAGATTTTGTTCAATAATGATGTATCAAGGTCGCTGCACTATTTTGTTCTGCTTAAACAATTAAGTCTTAGTGTGTTATCCAAAATGTGTTGTTAGTAGAAATTGTGGGCTGATTGACTGAGGACTATGGTCTCACATCCTCCACCTATTTTGAGAACTATTTTGGACTGTTTTAGGACTATTTTTATCTGTAAATATGGTAGGAAAATTTTTTTTAAAGTTAGAACAAGTTTGGGATTGTTGATGTCGAAATATACCGCAGGGACGTAATATTATATTGCCTACTTGTGTGTTGTAGAATTGTTATGTGTTGTGCTTGTGGGCTATTGTGAGACTTTTATGGGAATAAATCATGCTAGACATGATATGTATATAATAATATGTATTAGAAAATATGATTAGAGGTGGAAAGGTTGAAAGAATATGCTTGGGTTAATAATTACATGCTTCCTGCCCATGCTTTACTTTTTATAAGATTGGGCTGCCAAGATTTATCTATTGTCTTCTAATACTAGTGTTATCACCCACTATATTGTAAATAAAAATTTGGAGGAAATGAAGTTTATTTGGAGGTAATAGCGAGGTCGCACAGTGAGGTATATAAGGCTATTCGATTTCGTATTACTTTGCATGAAATCTAGTTTCTTCCTTCACATATAGAGACACTTACAAACTCCAACGTAACCATTAACAGTGTCTCCACTCATTAACATGTTCATATGATTCCATACATAGTCATTTGTAATTCTGCACACATACTTGGACACCCAGATACATGAGTTCCTTTTTGTTAAATAAAGTTCATGTGTTATTTCACCTCCTACACATTTCATTATCTGTGTAACCTACTCTTTTCATTGTGGTACTATCTTGCATGATTATTTATGTGTCACATGCTATATCTACGTTCCTACAACTCCAATATTAGAACCACCAAAAGAATCATCTTAATGGTAAATAAAAGATAAAGTATGTTGCTTATTGATGGGTGGTGTCCCTGGGTTGGAAGAATCACCTAGCATGGGTCGATTCCATATTATGGGGGGTATCCCAGGGGTGAAAGGAAACCCTAGCATAGGTCCATCCCGTTATTGATTTACCACTGATCAGTTGGTCACTTATATTACATGTTGTGAACAAATTATACAGTAAACAAAGGTAAAGTAATAAAAAAGGCATAAAGTACATGATTCTACAATATGACTAAAGGTGGTCTCTTATACTTACACCATTGTATAATATTATTTTGGTTCTTATTTCACATACAGTGCTTCGTGCCTTACATATCTAGTACATTATCTCATACTGACATCCCTTATAGGGGACCTGCATTTCATGCTACAGGTACAGGTGCTAGTAACTCTCCCTAGTTGGAGTATAGCATATCCAGCTGTTGTTACTATGCTCCAGGTGCTTCGGGGCTTTGTGTCTAGAGCTTATATTTTTGTATTGTATAGTTAGTCATGAGGTGAGGCCTATCCCAACCCTTATTAGATATTGTTCCTTATCTAGAGGCTTTGTACACTATGTAAGTTAAAGTGTGGTCATGTCTCTTACTTTAGACATCATGGCTCCAACAGCCTAAACATATGCATTTCCTTTTGGCTTGTTATTACTGTCTACTTTCTTGAAAGCATGTTGATTTTGGAAACCCCTTATAATGTCCATAAAAAGTGCATGTTACAAGTCGCTTCTCCTGAGCCTTGTCAACACTAGGTGCCAGTGCGCCTTAATGGGATTTTGGGTGTGACAAAAGTGGTATTAGAGTGGGTCGTCCTAGAGAGTCTACAAAGCCGTGTCTATGTAGAGTATGGATGTGCCATGCACCAAATTTATAAGAGGGTGGCTATGTGGTATTTAGGACTTTTCATTCTGTAGATCGTGCCATCTGGCCAAGTGTAATAGGTGGACTATTTCTAACCTGTGAATTGTTTTGTACAACAAGTACTCTAGAAAACAGGAAAAACAAAGGCAAAGGGAAGGACGTAAAGGTGGTTGTTGGTTACCCAGTCGGGTAAGATAATGAAATGAGGCTCAAGATGAATCTCTATCATAGATATTTCCAAAGCCTCTAAGTCCTGATAAACCAAGAAGTAGTGAAATTCCTCCAGAACCACCTACTAATGCTACCATACAGGATCAAAGAAATGCAGTCCAGCTATTGACTCGTATAGTTGCTAGCCATAGTCAAAGATAAGAAGGCCAAGTTATAGGTGCAGGTGGTGCAAATATGGCAGCTAGTATGAGGATACGTGACTTTCTTAATCTGTTCCCTCCATACTTCACTAGGTCGGACCCTTATGAAGATCCACAAGACTTTATTGATCAGATTCAACGTACTTTGGAGGTTATGCATGTAAGTGGTATAGAAGCTATGGAACTAGTGACATATAGAGTGAAGGGTGTGGCTATATTGTTGTATGAAGCTTGGAAGCAATCCAAGGATATAGATGCACCTCCAACTACTAGGAGGGAGTTCAAAGAGGCATTTCTTGACCATTTCCTGCCATTAGAGACCCCAGAGGCCCGTGTAGATCAGTTCTTGAATCTCCACCAAGGGAATATGAGCGTGAGGGAGTATAACCTTAAATTTAATTCCCTAGCCAGGTATGGTCCTAATGTAGTTGCTTATGGCAAATAGAGTTTATCGATATGTGGATAAGTTGGATTCATATTTGGTTAGAGATTGTACCATTGCTTCAATAAATAAAGATATGGATATAGCGAGGATGCAAGATTTTGCACAGAAACTGGAGGATCAAAGGAAAAAGAGAAGGACACAAGAGTTAGAAAGGGGGCAATCCAAGAGGTCTAGATCTATGGGGCAGTTTGTACCACCCAGAGGTGAGCTTAGTCATTGGTTGTCTAATAGAATGCCTAGGACAACATCCTCCTACTCGATAGCTAGTGCTCCACCACAACTCCAAGGGTCTAGAAGTAATTAGTTTGGTCAGAGAAGTGAGAGACAAGGTGCACAGACAACGGGATATTTGGCAAGCCAGCAAATGACTCCTAGAAAGCCTTGTAAACAATGTGGGAGAAGTCATTTAGGTAGATGACGTGTTGGGATTGATGCTTGTATAGGTGTAGTATGTCGGGGCATATGATGAGCGATTGCCCGAGGAGACATATGGGTGATATAGCGCAACCTACTAGGTCAGATATTGTATCATCATCATCAGTTCCTCCATAGTTAGGGATCAAAAAGCACTTGCAAGTCATGTAGAGGTGTTTGCGGGAAAACTAGCTCTAGTGGAGTCCAGAATCGCATTTATACTCTAGGGAGTCGGGAAAATTTGGAAGCTTCACCCGATGTGGTCACAGGTACATTGTCCATCTTTTCACATAATATATATGCATTAATTAAGCCTGGTTCTTCACTATCATTCATCACTCCAGTAGTTGCTGGGAAGCTAAGAGAATACCTAAATTATTAAACAAAACATTTGAAGTGTCTATACCAACCGGTGAATTGATTATAGCTAGAAGGGTTTATTACGACTGTGTAGTAACTATTTGTGACCGTGACACGTTGGCTGACCTTATTGAGATCAAAATGGTTGAATTTGATGCTATAATGGGTATTGATTGGTTAGCTTCTTGCTATGCCACCATGGATTGCCGAACTAAGCGAGTGTACTTCCACTTATTAAATGAGGCAGTTCTTGAAAGGGAAGACAATGTTTGGGAACCAAAGGATAAGTTTATCTCTTACTTTAAAGCAAGAAAGATAATATCAAAGGGGCTACATATGTCATCTAGTTAGAGTGAGGGATATGGAGGCTAAAGATGACCTTATTGATGTGTTTGCTAAAGAGCTCCCAGGTTTACCTCTAGGACGAGAAGTAGATTTTGGTATTGACATACTTTTAGGCACTCAACCTATTTCTATCCCTCCATATAGAATGGCTCCAGCAGAATTACATGAATTAAAGGAGCAGTTAAAGGACCTATTAGAAAAGGGTTTTATAAGTCCTAGTGTGTCAACTATTGATGATGTACTGTCAAAATACAGCAAATTTGATGCCTAAACAAGAGATTTTGTGAGTTCTTAATGCGAATTTTTATGGTTTTTATGTGTTTTTGTGTAGTTATTGCACAAAAGGTAGGTTGACATGATTTTGGAAGAAAGTTGCAGATTTTTGCTGAAGTACAGGACATACGAGTTTACCTACGAGTCGTAGCCCAAGCTACGAGTCGTAGGGCAATCTCGTAGCAAGAAACAGAGAGAAAAAATAAAAAAATCTACTAAGTGGAGGTCACTCCTATGTGGCCATCCTATGATTCGTAGGTCTCACTACTACTCGTATAGGTGGACTCGTAAAAAGGAACAGAGAGCCAAGACTTTGGACAAAACCTGAAGGCTTAGATTAAGAAAGGAGCATATGGTTCTTAGACCAAGCAACGACTTATACCAGTTGGTCATACTAGTTGAATCCAAAATGCCAAGTACCAGATTCGAGACACTAATTACTACTCGTAGGTCATCCTACGAGTCATACCTACGAAGTGTACCAACTGTCAGTTGTCTTTTCTGTGTAATTTTTAGGATTAATTTTGTAACTATGATAAATACTTTAAGTTAGGGTTTATTTTGAAGGATCACAAATTTAGAACATAAATATTGCCTTTGAATATTCTCTCTAGAATATTTTAGGGTTTTAGCATAGATTTTCATTTTCTCTTGGAAAACCCACTTTTGGGGAGTGCAAATCCTACTTTGTATTCATTCTGAATCTATCAAGCTTGTGGTTTGTAACTTGTGGTGCATCACTCTTCATTGCTTCAAGCAAATTTCTTAACTATGTCTTGTATTTGCATCATTGTTGGTTTTGCCTTAGCAATGAGTAGCTAAGCACCCACAACTTGGGGTTGTGGGAACCATGGGTAGTTGACTGGAGGTGACCAAGATTTATTGCTTTTCTATGATTGGGGTTTTGCATGTATTGTCTATTTCCCTTTATTATGATTGTTGTTTGTTGGTGGACAACACCAAACCCTACCTACTATCACGATCCCGGCCAAGGTAGTGACAAATTGGAAAAGGGGAGTAGGTGACAGGATTCGATTAATGTGTTCTCATCTAATCAACCAAACCAAACCAATGGGAGGTTGACTGGGAGAAGAGGTAACAGTTAGTTGGCACACCATGGTTGCCGAGCAAGTGCCATGGTGAAATTCGACCTACACCTTCACAAGAGGGATGGAAGAACTTAAGTTGCCGTCTTGCATGCAAATTTCCAATCATAGTTATGTTGTCTAGGGTAATCGATTCGACAAACCATGCGGAACACAATTCCCAAGTTGTCCTCTAAAATTGAGTGTTTCCTCGTGTAGTAGTATAGTATTTATTTTACTTTTGTTCTTAAATCACAAAACCCCCCTCCCCATTCAGAGACTTTAGTTATAGATACTTGAAAGGATTGATAGTGAATTGTTGTAGTCAAGCCCTGTATTCCCTGTGAATTCCACCCTAACCTTCGATTAGGTTAATTGCTAATAGCGACTGCTTTCTTATTGGAGCGTGAACATCATCAAAAATTATGGCGCCGTTGCCGGGGAATACAACTAGGTTTTGACTTGATTTCACTATTAGTTAGTTTAAGTGTTAATTCTAGATTCTCTTGTATTTTACTTTTGTTTATTTTTGTTTTTGTGTTTGATTTTAATTGTAGGATATGCTAGGTTGTATGCCCAACACAAGGAGCCAAGACAATCCCTTAGCTCTGATCAATTTAAAGATCCATCAACTCTTTAGAAGAATGGCTCAAGCGAATGAGGATGTCGCAGTTGAGGAAGAGATAAACATAAATGATTATGATATGGGAAGAGACAATAATCTACCACCAAGTTATAGTAGGCCACAACTTAGGGACTTCAATGAAAATGCTTATGGATTGAATCAGTATCGTTTGAAACTGATGGCCATAGTTGTTATCGGTGCTATAGTATTCCCTACTTTACCGGCCGATACTAAGTTCGCGGTATCAAGATGATTTCTCCAAATGCTCCGAAATCATGGTTTATTCATAGGGTTACCTTCAGAGGATCCCCATCATCATCTCTAAAATATGGTCTTTGTTTGCGAAAGGATCATGGGGACACAAAATCTTTCTATTAAGTCGTTGGTTTGAGGGTGTTCCCATTGTCATTGATGGGAAATGCAGCTGTGTGGTTGTCTGAGCTTACTCAGGGTATAATAACACATTGGGCAGAGCTTCAAAGAGTGTTTTCATAGAGATGTTTTTCGAGATCAAAGAATCTTAAGCTCAAATACCAAATAAATAACTTTAAGCAATTTCCTAGTAACTCTATTAGTACCACATGGGAGAGATTCACCAAATACTTAAGCAAGGTCCCTGATCATAAGATTATTGGTGATGCCCTGGTCGAGATTTTCTATCGGGCGCTTGATGTGAATAGTAAAGCTTGCGCCAACACAATCATGGGCGGTGTGTTTCTTGATCAACCCTTTGAGTTAGTAGTTGCAAGGATGGAGCAAGTGGTGAAAACAAACAGAGCATGGGGTCAGAGTGAGCGTCGTGCAACAAAAAGTTCTTGTGTGGTCACCACCAAAAATGAGTAAGCAAAGGTTAATGAAGAGATCATGGAGCAACTTGCTCAACATCGCACGAGCATGGACTTGGTTTTAAAGCAAAACCAAGCAAGTGTTCAACTGGTGACTCACAAATTGTGATACAGGGCCAAGTAACTCTAGAATCAAAGAGATGTTTGACAAATTGTTGAAGAGAGCCAATCATCAAGATGAGACTTTGAAAGGAATGGAAACGAATATTTCAAGAATAAACTAGAAAATTAAGTCTCACTCCATGGCAATCAAGATGTTGGATCAACAATTTGGACAAGTTTCTTCACAATTAAACCAATGCCAAAAGGGCACCTTACCAAGCAACACGGTTCAATATCCTAAAAATGAAGGGCATTACATGGCAGTCATGACTCGGAGTGGCAAAAGCACTGTTAATCCCCCTATGCCAAGGGTTGAGGATGAAGCCGATGAGAGGGTCATTGATAGCAGGGTGACGATTGGAGAAGAATGTCCAAAGAGTAGTGGAGTGTAAGGCCAAGAGATGGGAGAGTAAGAGAAAGTCAAGGTGGTTCCAAAACCACCTCCGTTGTTCCCTAAAGGCTTAAGTGAATGGAGGAAGATGGAAAATTCAAGCATTTCCTTCCTATGTTAAAACAATTTTCCATCAACATTCCCCTATTGGAAGCTTTGGAGAAGGTGCCCGGATACGCCAAGTATATGAAGGATTTGGTGACAAAGAAACACACTTTGAGCCAAGAGCTCTCGTAAGAGCTTCAACAATGGAGTGCGATTATGACCAAATGCCCTATTCAAAAATGAGAGGACCCCGATGCATTCACCATCCCTTGAACCATTGGTGAAGTTGAATTCGCAAGAGCATTGTGCAATTTAGTAGCAAGTATCAATCTAATGCCTCCTGCCTATTCAAAAAGATTGGGCTTGACACTTCTACTTCATCTAGAATGTGATTGCTCATGGTGGATTGAACCATTAAAACGCCGGAGGGAATACTTCTTGTTGTGCTTGTTAAAGTTGATATACTCATCTTTCCCGCGGGGATCCTTGACTGTGTGGTTGATTTTTGAGGTGCCCATTATCTTAGGAAGACTATTTTTGGCCACCGGGGGAGCCTTGGTGGACATGGATTCGGGACAACTTCGGTTCAGGGTAAATAATGCTGAAGTCGTGTTTGACATCTGGCAATCAATGAAACATCCGGATGAGTTGAGAAGTGAAGTGGCACCCTTGATGATTGTTGATAATAGACGATGAAAAAGTCGAGCCATGACATTTAAAAAGGCGCTTGTTAGGAGGCAACCTAAGCATCTTTAATAATTTTTGGTTTGTTTTAAGTGTGTTTGGGTATTGAAATTTTTAGGTAGTAAGGTGTTGTTTAGTTTTAAGTTTGAAAGACATTGATACAGTTGTGATATTTTGAAGATTGCAGTGTTTTGAGACTTAGTGTGCAGGTGGATGTTAAAGAACTGAAGGTGTGAGAACATGCCACTTGGAGCAGCCTCTACGAGTAGGCCTACGAGTCATCGTCAACACTATGACTCGTAGTCATCCTCATAGAGGAAAACAGTGAGTATCAAAAGTTAGCACATACACTACGAGCCAACCTTACAATTTGTAGGTTCCTCTACGAGTCGTATATGGGGTTCGTAGTGCCCAAGTATGAAATTCATTTTTTTACAAGTATTGGGACTACTACAAGATCGGCACCTCCTAGTCGTAGGACACTCGACGACACATAGTCAGGGTCTCGTAGCCCCGATCTACTGATTTTTAATGTTGATTCCCAAACCCACTCCGTCTTTCACTATTTTGATCATAATCCCAATTACCCACATCAGTTTTTTCAATGATTACTGTGGTGAGTTCCTCTATTTCCAGGGTTTCAGCATCTCTTTCCCTCTACTTTGTATAGGTTTGGTCCTTCTCCCATTTGGTAAGCCTCATGCTTGAAATGTTTGTGTGCTCGGTTTCATCATGAGGATTCACACCCTTGTGATGATGCTTTTGTTTAGATATGAAAATTAAGGTTTGAGTACTTTGAAAATTTTGTTATGATTCGAGCCTTGTTTGGAATTCTTTTGTGGGTGGTTGTGTTGTGAGAATGATGGCCACTTGAGTGTGGTGTTTAATTGTTGTCCAATCCTTGTGAAGATTATCTTTGGAATTGGAATCTGGAAAATGTGGGTGCGTGTTAATACGCCTCATCTTGTTAGACTTAATTGATAGTGTAAGAATTCTCCTTGTATCTCAAGGGAGGTTTGTGTTGATTGTAAATGTGAGTTTTGAGATGCGTTGTTTATGGGTTTTACTTGGATGTAATATGGGATTGATTTTATTCTTTGGGGAAATGGTTGTTCTAATGGTCTTATGTTGTAGTACATCAAATTGTGTGCCAAATATAATATGCTACTCTGATGATTGACAATGCTTTGTTTGTGTTTGTAGTATTTGTAATTTTTATGGGAATGAAGTAGGCACTACAGGTGCCTTCTGTCTTTAGATACGAATGAGTCGTAACTGCACCTCGTATCTATTTCCAGATTACATTTTTCTCAAAAACCTTGGTACTACGAGGCTAGTGTATGACTCGTAAGACAACCTACGATTCATACCTGCATCTCGTAGCTGCAGACCTGCAATTTTATCAGTGAATTTCTCTTCTGATTTTGATGTTTAATTTATCTTTTGTTCTTTGTTAGGTTCTCATAGTTAGGTCAGGTATTTTGAAACTCACATGTTGTTTTGTGGTTGGTTTGCAGATATAATGCCTCCAAAGGATAAATGAGTGATTCAAACATTTCAACGAAGGTTGATTGATGAGTCCTCATAGACTGAGAGATCCGAGGGCTCTATAGAGGTTTACAGGGTCAGAATAGACCCTGAAGCTAATGTACCTAAGGCACGAGCACGTACAGCTGAGGCGCCTATGGAAGTTAGCAGTTTCTCCCAGTCTGAAAAGGAGGTACAGGAGGGTGATGGAGATGGGTCTGGAAGTAGTTTGCCACAGATGACCCCCACATATTCGGGGTCAAAGTCGTAGTCTCAAAGCATCTTACAGGCCAAGGAGGAGGAGATACAATCACAGCCCCTGGCCAAACCCAAATGGTGCATTGCAGGAATGAAAGAGATCTATGACCAATGGTTAGAGCCAAAGCGGCAAGGCAAACTGGTTAGACAGTTCCATGAGGAGTTTTGGCTGAACAACTCTAGGTCCAATAGGGTTCCAGGGTTAGATATGGAGATAGACAGGCATAGACTATAATGGACTGCTCAGCAACTGGGCAAGTATGCCGCTTACGTAGTTCGTGACTTTTATGCGGCCTACGTTACTACACTTCGCTGAGGGCTTCCAAAGAACGAAAAGTCAATTAAGCAGCCTAGATTACAAGTGGTGTCAGTCCGGGGCCAGAGAGTTGACATTTCGAAGGAGATGGTCTAATGGGTTCAGTTTGGGCCCACCTACAAAGTGCCTTGGTCCACGTAGAGTATGATGGTCGCATTGACAAGACGAGGAGAACAGTGAATGGGAAGGACATCAGGGCTAAAATCGAGCTGCTACAGTGGATTTCCACCTAGATTTTTGAGGCGGGCGTTGAGCCAAGGTAGGCCACAAACCACGCTAATCCGAAAGTGAAAGCCCACCTCTCCTTCCGGGCCATGTTTTGGTGGTCGATTATCCTTTGGCATATCCGACCTACTTTCATGGATAACGTGATCACCCTCGAGCAAGCCGTGCTATTAGCTAGCATCCTAGCTAGTTATGAGATAGATTAGGCCCGGATCATCTGTGACCAGATCCACAAGTTGGCTGTCCGGACGAACACCTCACTACCGTTCCCTGTTTTAATCCACTATTTGTGCAGTGCAGCGGGTGCTCTTATCGACCCCCACAGGGACCATCATATAGAGGCCACATGCACCATGGATCCCAGCCTGATAAAGGCTGATGAGAACCCGGTGGCCCTATAGAGAGCCCCTCCTCCAGCCATCCTAGATCTATTCCCAAGTTGAGCCTCAGACTCAGGGTTCGACTCCAACTACAACTGGCACTACTGCAGTTGCTGCAGAGCCTTCACCAGTTATTGAGATTGATTCGATGCCGTCTTCCAGTACTCCAGTACTACCATCATCCACTTTGAAGGTTGTTTCTATTATCTCTGCTATCGCTTTTCAGGCACTGGTGCATAGGGTAGCTACGGCGGAGTTCAGGCTTTATCAGCACGGGTTAGACTATGTGTCAGCCAGACTATACGGGACTTAGAGGAGAGGATAAATGCATTCACCCATGATTTGGGAGACGAGAGACTTAGAGCGGTGGATGCCCGAGTAGATGCATTTGAGGCAAGAGTCCAACGGAGGCTTGCAGGTGCTCGGCCTACTGATACGAGCGCAGTGACAAAGGAGTTGGCCAAGTTTAAGGTTGACCTATTGCAGATGTTAGCATCCCCTGTTGCAGTCCTGGAGATGGCACCGGCGGGTGATGAGGTGTTTGACTGGTTAGGTGACCGCCCGCAGGTCCATGGGAAGAGGCCCCTCGAGACTGATGACTTAGAGATAAGCCAGATGAACCCTAGACCTGATGACCCAGTAGCACTAGAGGAGCAGCTTGATCCACATATGGCGGTGCAGGAGTCGCTACTGATGGCGGCTATACAGAGTGACCATGAGCAGTGGACTACACATGGAGAGGGTAGCCACGTATAGCTACAGCCGAGAGTGTTGAGGAGGAGATCATGACCCAGGGCCCTGCTCATGAGACAGATATCGGAGCTTGAGCCCCACGATGTTGGCTTCTTGACCCCAACCTTTATCTTTTATCTATGGATACTTTGTTTCTTTTTGTTGGATAATGTTTTTGTTAGGATGATTTTGGAATTGTTCAAGTGTTTTATGTTAGATGTTGTTTTTACTTTTGGTTTGCGTGTTAATTTTTAAAATGTTGGTTTTTAATGCATATATATATATTTATGTTTTCGTTATATATTTACTTTGAGGACAAAGTATTCTATTTTGGTGGTGTGTGGGAAGTTATGGAATAAGGTGAAGTCTGAGTAGCGTCGAGCACATAAATTCCCCTATTTTTGATCCCAAGGTTCTCTTGCCGTGTTTCTTTTTCCTTATGGATGTTTTGATTTTTGTTGAACCGGCATGTTTAGGTAGTGTAGATAATGAGTAAATACATATTAGTATGGTCTTTTGGCATATACATACTCTTTAAATGCTTTTTAATAGTTCAAAAAATTTAGGTACCCTCAAAAATTTTGAGATTGTTGGTTATTGATGCAATCATTCATTTTTATTATCTGGTGATGTTTTGAAACGACCTCAAAAAGCGTCCGAAATTGTACCTCGGAAGTACCCAGAAACTTATTTTTACATATATCTAAAAATCCGTTTGGAATTTCAAAAATCTGACATCACATTCTTGTTCAGGGTGTCCAAATTAGGGTGACAAGGGTCTAACCTTGAATTTAAAGCAAAGGAATCAAATTATGAAATTTCACTTGGTGCAATTTCCAGTGAGGGTCCGCAATGCGGAGAGGTGTATTGCCTACACTGTCTTTTCCTAGTTCACCCAGATTTTTCGAAGTGTTGGACCTAAGTTTTTCCAATTGTATTTTCACCTATACTTAGCCTCATTTCACCCTCATATCACCCAAAAAATCCCCCAATATTTTCCCAAACACTTAGACTCATTTCTAACGCTAAATTCAAGTCCCAAACTCAAGGCCAATCTCAATGATTTCTTCAAGGATCTCACCGAAGCTTCAAATCTCCATTAAAGTCTTCTTCAAGAACTTTACAAAAGCTAAGGTATGTGGTGTTGAACCATTGGGTACTTTCACCCATGGTGCCTAAACCCTCTTTTACTTAATATTTCACGATTTAAAGTTAATTTTACATGTGGGTCTTGTACATTGAGAAATTTACTGCGCAGTGATTTTAGTTCATGAAAGAAAGGTTGTTTTAGCATGTTTTGAGCTCTAAATCTTGGATCTAATGTTGAATTTGATGAGGGGTTTTGATGTGAATGTCTTGGGGATGTTGCAAGGTGTTGATTAAAGGTTTTACCACTAATTTTTATGCATGATTTCATCAATAAATTGCATGCTCTTTTACCCCCATTACACACCCCCAAGGTGTTTGATAAAATGTTCGGTTATTGTTTCTTGAGGAAATGAAGGTCCAAAGCATGAGATATGATATGAATGATGTTTTAATGATGAAAAGAGCTTATGTATATTATATAATTGACTATATGATGATGAAATAAGCTTATACATATGATGTACTCTATATAAAGTGTTGCATTAGACCATGCTCAATCCGCGGGGACAAGAGCCCGGATAACTTAGATGAGGGTTAATACTCATCCACCAAGGTGATGGGGTGGCATCATCATCAACCTAGATGGGGGTTTATAAGCATGAATCGAGATGGGGGTGCGTACTCATCGACCTAAGTGATAGGGCGGTATAATCACCAATCGAGATGGGGGTTCATACTCATCCACCTATGTGATGGGGCGGCATCATCACTAAGCCCAAGGGGTTCATACCTTGAAAATCTAGCGTGGTCTCTTCTTCACATATGATATCTTATATGAGCATGAGTTACTTAAGCATGTCTTTTTTACTTATGCATTGATCATACATGTCATCTAGTTATATTATGTCTATTGAATATTGCTATACATATTGATCATGAACCTTATATCTTGTTGCATTGTATCCTACATACTTAGTATATTCAGACATACTAACGCATACTCTTGCCTATATGATATCACTATGTGGGAACTAGTGCCCAAGTTGATCCTCCACCTCCTCTACATGGCTGTACGACACTATTCCAAGCTTGTTAGTGAGTCCTCCGTTTCGGGGACTTTTGTTTATGTTTTTCTCTTATATATGTATTGAGACACTATCTTATGTTCTATTTGACTATGAGAGTGAGCCTGGTTACTTTGTCTTGGCCCCTGCTCTATCTATGTATGTAGAGGTATTTGTTGGACAAGTTATGTATTATGTTTGAGCTTTGACTCATCTATGTTGTTTAAGTATTACACTCTCTCTTTCTCCCTTAGTCCTATTTTCCTTTGTTCATGTTTCTTATGATGTTTTATATTGCTTCCGCGACCAAGAATGTGTAATGATACGCTATGAGGCTTGTTTGGGGTTCCTTCAGTTTCACTATTCGCTGATCACGTATAGGATTAGGGTTGGGTCGTGACAAACTTGGTACCAGAGTACTAGGTTGATAGATCCTTGGAGTCCAACACACCGCGTCGATTAGAGTCCTATTCATGGTTGTGAAGTGCACCATGACTATGAATAGGAGGCTATGAGGCGTTTTAGGAAATATTTCCCTTCTTCATGTCCTAAGTCATGCTATAGAGTTGTTATAAATATTTTCCCTAATGATTGTTCTTTTCTATGCTAGATCATGCCAAACACTAGAGGAAGATGGGCCCAAACTCCTAAGGAGCAACCTACCAATAGTGAGCTCTAGGATGCTCTTGCTATGCTTGCCCAAGTGGTGTCCAACCAAGTCTAACAAGGGGCCCAAGCCCCTCATGCTACTACCCTGGGAGCTAGGGTAAAAGACTTCATGAGGATGAATCCTCTGATTTTCCATGGGCCAATGCTAGATGAGGATCTACAAGAGTTTATTGATGAAGTCTACAAAATCTTGTCGATCATGGGTGTTGGGCCAAATGAGAAGGCGGAGTTGGCGGCGTATCAACTCAAGGGGGTAGCCCAAATTTGGTATGATCAATGGAAGGGTGAGAAAGGCAATGGCTATGTAGTGCTTTGGGAGAAATTCAAATTGGTCTTCCTTAGTCAGTTCTTCCCTCTTTAGCTTAAGGAAGCAAAGTTGGTTGAGTTTATGAACTTGAAACAAGGTGGTATGAGTGTGAGGGAATATGCCCTCAAATTTAATCAACTTTCAAAGTATGCTCCTCACTTGGTGGCCGATTCTAGGTCAAGGATGAATAAATTTGTTATGGGAGTCTCCAATTTGGTAAGTGAAGAATGTCGGTCCACCTTGCTTATTAGTGATATGGACTTGTCTCAGTTGATGACATATGCCGAGCAAATGGAAGAAGAAAAGTTGAGAAAGAGGAGAGGCCATGAGGCCAAGATAGCCCACTTTGAGGGCAAGTTCCAAAAGTATGCTAGATTTCAAGGCCAAAGGCCTCCTCATGCTACAAATAGGGAGTTTGCCAATAAGTTCCCTGGACCTCAAGGTAATGGTGGGGTGGCTCCTATTGGTGTGTGTCCTAGATGTGGAAGAGTCATAAGGGCCCATGTTTGAAGGGTTCCAATGCATGTTTTGAACATAGGGAGCTTGGTCACAAAAGGGTTGATTGTCCAAGAAACCGTGGGAAGGTTCTGGGTGCAAATGTGGTTCCATTGGGTAGAGGTAGTCCTCAAGGTGTTGCCCCGAGGCACAATCGATTCTATGCTCAATATGGGAGGCAAGGGGTTGGTGAGGTCCCCACGTTGTTACCGGTATGTGGAAAATCTTTGATCTTGATATATATGCTTTGTTTGATCGGGGTGCCACCCTTTACTTTGTTACCCCCTTTGTTGCTAAAAAGTTCTATGTTGAGTCGGAGTTATTGCATGAGTCATAAGAAGTGCCTACTCTGATTGGTGCATCTATTGTTGCTAGAAGGGTGTATAGAAATTGTCCAGTTTGCATCTTGCATAAAATCTTACCTTGTGATCTTGTTGAATTAGATATGGTTGATTTTGGTGTTATTCTTGGGATGGATTGGTTGCATGACTACTATGCTTCTATTGATTGTAGAACCCGTAGGGTTAAGTTTCAATTTCCAAATAAAGTCGTCCTTGAATGGGAAAGTCATGACGTGGTAGTGAGGAGTACCATCTCATGCATTAAAGCCGATAGATTGATTTCCAAGGGTGCTTGCATCATCTAGTGAGGGTCAAAGATGTGGAGTCCAAAGTCCCTTCCATTGAGTCTGTTCCGATCAAGAAATAAATTTCTTGATGACTTCCCAAATGACCTTCCCGATGTCCCTCCTGAAAGGGAGATAGATTTTGGCATAAATCTCCTTCCCGACACCCAACCTATCTCCGTTCGCCCTTGTCGTATGGCCTCGGCAGAGTTGCAGGAGTTAAAGGAGCAATTGAAAGATTTGTTGGAGAAGGGATTTATTATACCTAGCCAATCACCTTGGGGTGTATCAGTGTTGTTTGTAAAAAACAAAGATGGGTCACTTAGAATTTGCATTAACTACCGGACACTCAATAGGGTCACTATAAAGAATAGATATCCTATTCCAAGAATCAATGACTTGTTTGACCAATTTCAAGGGGCTAGTTTTCTCTTTACGATTGATCTTCGGTCCGTGTACCATCAAGTAAGGGTGAGGGAGTCTGATATTCCAAAGACGACCTTCTGGACTAGGTATGGGCATTATGAATTTATGGTGATGTCCTTTGGATTGACTAATATGCCGGCCTTCTTCATGGACCTAATGAATAGGGTCTTTAAGCCCTACCTTGATTCCTTTGTTGTGGTATTCATTGATGATATTTTGATCTATTCACATAGTAGGGAGGAGCATATGGGCATTTGAGGGTTGTGTTGCAAAGATTAAGGGAGGAGAGATTGTATGCTAAATATGACAAGTGTGAATTTTTGTTGAAGGAGGTTGTATTCTTAGGTCATGTGGTGTCGGTGGATGGTATAAAAGTGGATCCTAAGAAGACTGATGTGATTAGGATTTGGCCTAGACCATTGACCCTGTCGGATATTACGAGTTTCTTAGGCCTTGCAGGTTACTCTAGAAGGTTCGTGAATGGGTTCTCCTCCGTTGCTTCTCCTATGACAAAATTGACATAAAAGAAAGTTAAGTTTGTGTGGACCAATGAATGTGAGAAAAGTTTCCAAACATTGAAAGATAGACTTATGTCCGCTCCTATATTGTCGCTACCGGATGGGCTTGAGGTATTTGTTGTGTATTATGATGCATCTAGAGTTGGTTTGGGTTGTGTACTTATGCAAAATGGTAAGGTCATAGCCTATGCTTCTAGGCAACTCAAAGTGCATGAAAAGAACTACCCTACCCATGATCTTGAATTGGCCGCCGTGGTGTTTGCATTAAAGATTTGGCATCATTGTTTGTATGGGGTGCATGTTGATGCCTTCACCGATCAAAAGAGCCTTCAATATGTCTTCACTCAAAAAGATCTCAACTTCAGACAAAGAAGGTGGCTAGAACTCCTTAAGGACTATGACATGAGTGTGCATTACCATCCAGGTAAGGCAAATGTTGTGGCGGATGCTTTGAGTCGGGTGTCCATGGGTAGGCTAGCTCATGTGAATGTTGGTGAGAGGGAGATGGCTAGGGAGGTGCATAGGTTGGCTAGACTATAGGTGTGGTTAGAAGATGTGGGTTATAGTCTTGTTGTTGTTGATGGTTCTAAATCTTCTTTGGTTGATGAGGTGATAGAAAACCACGATCTAGACTCCTCCTTGCTTGAGTTGAAGGCCCTAGTGAAAGAAGGAAAGATACAGGTTTTCTCCCAAGGGGGAGATGAGGCCCTTAGATACCAAGGTAGTTTGTGTGTGCCATGTGTTGATGGTTTGAGAGAGAGAATTCTTGATGAAGTCCATAATTCCTCCTATTCTATCCAGCCCAGTTCCACTAAAATGTATAGAGACTTGAGGGATGTGTATTGGTGGGGAGGCATGAAGAGAGATATTGCCAAGTTTGTCACCGGTTGCCATAGTTGTCAACAAGTCAAAGCCAAGCATCAAAGGACGGGTGGCCTAACCCAAGAAATAAAGCTTCCTGCTTGGAAGTGGGAGGTAGTTAATATGGATTTTCTGGTTGGATTGCCCAAGACTTGAAAAGGTTTTGATTCCATATGGGTTATGGTTGATAAGATGACGAAATCGGCTAACTTTCTACCGGTCAAGACTTCATATAGGGCTGGAGAGTATACAAGGTTGTACATGCATGAGTTGGTGACGTTTCATGGGGTTTCCTTATCTATTATATCGGATCGTGGTGCACAATTTACTTCCCTCTTTTGGAGATCTTTTCAGAGGGGTCTTAGTACCAAAGTTCATCTTAGTACGGCCTTCCACCCTCAAATGGATGGCCAAGCCGAAAGGACAATTCAAACACTTGAGGATATGCTTACGGCTTGTGTATTGGAGCTTACAAGTAGTTAGGATTGCCATCTTTCATTGATTGAGTTTGCCTACAACAATAGCTATCACTTTAGCATCGGTATGGCTCCTTTTGAAGCTCTTTTTGGGAGACGTTGTAGATCACTGGTGGGTTGGTTTAAGGTTAGAGAGGTGGCCTTATTGGGCCAGATCTAGTTATGGATGCTCTTGACAAGGTTAAGATGATTAGGGAAAGGTTGAGGACAACCCAAAGTCGTCAAAAATCCTATGCCGATGTAAGAAGAAGAGACATAGAATTCCAAGTGGGCGATTGGATTTATTTGAAGGTTACTCCAATGACAGGTGTGGCTGATGTGTTGTCAAAATACAACACATCTTATGCTTAAAATAAGTGTTTTGATATGTTTTTGTGTTAATCTTGCAGAAAAGTTAGGTTGACATGATTGTGAACAAAAGTTGCAGATTTTGCTGAAGCATAGGCCATACGACCCCTCCTACGAGTCGTAGCTCACGCTACAAATTGTAGGTTGTGTCTTTTCTGCATAATTCCTAGGGTTATTTTGTAAATACTATAAATAGTTTAAGTTAGCTTTTTTAACGAGTTCGAATAGTAGACATTTCTCCATTATATTTTGAAGCTTTTCTTAGGTTTTTAGAGTAGTTTATTGTTCTCTCTTGGAAAATCCATTTTGGGGATTGCAAATCTTGCCTTCTACTCATTGTGATCAATCAAACTTGTGGGTTTGCAACTTGTGGTGCCTATTTCCTTCGTTGTTATTGATGAAACTCTCAACTATGTCTATTGTATGCATTTTTGTGTTTTATCTTAGCCATGAGTAGCTAAGCACTCACAACTTTGGGTTGTGGGAACCATGGGTAGTTCACTTGAGATGACCTAATTTTTGTGCATGTCTATAATTGGGGTTTTGCATATATTGTTTATTTCCCTTCATGACTAATGTTGTTTGGTGGTGGCCCACACTAAACCCCGCCTACTACTATGATCCCGACCAAGGTAGTGACGAATAGGAAAATGGAAGTAGATAACATGATTCGGTTGATATGTTCTCGTCTAATCGACCAAACCTGACCAAGGGGAGGTTGACTGGGACAATAGGTAATGGTTAGTTGGTATGCTATGGTAGCCGACCAAGCGCCATGGTGAAATTCAACCTTCACCTTCACAAGAGGGCTGGAAGAACCTAAGTTACCATCCGGCATGCGATTCACCATTCAAAGTTATGTTATCTAGGGTAATTGAGTCGACGAACTATGGAAAACACAATTCCCAATTTGTCCCGAAAATTGAGTGTTTTCCTGTATTTTAATTAGTGTTTATTTTATGTTGTTTTTGAATCACAACCCCCCCCTATTTAGATATTGGAGTCATAGATACTAGAAATGAGTAGTAGTGAAATCTTGTAGTCAAGCCCTGTATTCCCTGTGGATTCGACCCTAACCTTGGTTTGGTTAATTACTAATAGCAACTGCTTTGTTTTTGGAGCTTCACCATCATCAGTGGTCCATTTTGGTAAAAAGGGGAAGTTGAGCCCAAGGTATGTTGGTCCTTATGGGATGACAGAGAATGTTGGCAAGGTAGCTTATGAGTTGAAGTTGCCTAATGAAATGAATTTGGTCCATCCGGTGTTCCATGTTTCTATGTTGAGAAAGTGTGTTGGCAATCCTAATGCCGTTTTACCTCTTGATGTTGTGGGTGTTGTTGAGGATAACTTCACTTATGAGGAGGTTCTAGTTCAAATCTTTGATAGGCAAGTAAAGAGATTGAGGAACAAAGAAGTCGTATCCGTTAAGGTCCTTTGGAGAAACCAACTAGTTGAAGGTGCTACTTGGGAGGCCAAAGCAGACATGCAAAGGTGGTACCCTTATCTTTTCCACTCCACTCAAGCCTAAGGTATTAATCCTAAGCCACATATGTGATTTCAAGACATACATTTCAGCCCCTATGCCATTCACATGCATTCATGATTAAGTTGGTATTTTACACTTATGTTGAGGATTTGAAAATGGTATTTTACATGTTATGTTCCATTCATATTGGGGTTGATTTGTTCATGATTAATCTTGTCATGTATATCTCTTCTGCATTCGGGGACGAATGTTCCCAATGGGGAGATATTGGAACGACCCCAAAATGTGCCCGAAAACGTGCCTCGGATGTACTCGGAAAGTTGTTTTCCATATATCTAAAAATCCATTTGGAATTTCGAAAATATGACTTTACATTATTGTTCAGGGGGTCCAAATTAGGGTGACAACAGTCTAACCTTGAATTTAAAGCAAAGGAATCGAATTATGAAATTTCACTTGGTGCAATTTCTAGTGAGGGTCCGCGATGCAGAGAGGTGTATTTCCTTTACTGTCTTTTCCTAATTCACCGAGATTTTTCTAAGTGTAGGACATCAGTTTTCCCAAATGTATTTTCACCTATAATTAGCCTTATTTCACCCTCATATCACCCAAAACATTCCCTAATATTTCCCCAAACACTTAGACTCATTTCTAACCCT
>JAPFFP010039685.1:0-15050 GCA_026153255.1 Solanum medicagineum | reverse complement strand
AAGTGTTTGAGTGAGTATTGGGGAATGTTTAGGATGATATGAGGGTGAAATAAGGCTAAGTATAGGTATTTTCAAGTGTGGGCACCCTTAGGCCCAAGACTTATAAGTCTTAGACCGAAAAAATTAAAACAGCCACAAAATAATAGGGGCGCATAGCCGGAAGTGTCGAGCTAACCTCATTGGAATTTGCATTTTCTACACAAATGAATTCTACAAAAATGGGCATAAAGTTATCCTTCATCCGAACTCGGAATGAAGTAAAATCATGTCCGTTGGAAAGATAATTCAAAGGGATTTAATTTGGTAGGTTGTGGGCCATCCAATTCTTTGCGTGCTAAGAGATATTCCCCTTCAATGTTCGCAAAGAGATATTCCCCTTCAATGTTTACCCTTTTAAATCCCATTTTTTGCGATTTTTGAATTTTGATACGATTGCTCTAAAATTCGAGTAAGAACTACTTCCCACTCAATTTGACCCCCTAAACAAAAACATGAAGTCTGATTTTCGAAATAACAAATGAATTTTTAGATATATGAAAATACGATACCAGGTTTTCGAGGCACATTTTTGGGCACTTTTTGGGGTCGTTACAGAGGATTTTCATATTAATATCATCTAGCTTGAGTTTAGCACTTTACCTTCTTTTGGTTGAGGTAGCCATGGCCTATCATTGGCCTCATCTTGACAGTAGAGTTAGATGCTTCATAGACTAGAGTTGAGTTGTTGATTGAGATTATGTTGAGCTAGTTTCGTTCATACTAGCTTGTTTATTTGATAAAATTTTTGAGACATAGAATGTCCACCATTTATTATCTTTACTATTCCACTGATTGGTTAATTATGTTGAATGAATGAATGTGATGAGGCCAGGTGGTTCGCTTGGGGACTAGCAATAGTCTATGAGTGCTGGCCATATCCGGGGTACCCTCTTAGGGCATGACAAACTTGGTATCAAAGCATAGAGTTCAAGTGTCCTATAGAGTCTATGAAGCTGTGTCTAGTAGAGTCTTGTTTATAGGTGTGTTATGCACCACACTTTATAAGCAGGAGGCAATGGGACGTTAGGAATTGTTACACATCTTTCTTTTTCCAACTAGTGCGATTTCTAGGGCATGTAGTGTCGGGTGATGGCATTAAGGTGGATCCTCAGAAGACAAAGGTGATAAGAAATTGGCCTAGACCCTAGACTCTGTCAGATATTACGAGTTTCTTGGGTTTAGCAGGGTACAACCAGAGGTTTGTGTATGGATTGCTCTTCTATTACCTCTCTTATGATAAAGTTGACAAAAAAGAAGGCAAAATTTGTGTGGACCGATGAATGTGAAAAGAGTTTCCAAACTTTGAAAGATATGCTTGTCTCCGCCCCTATCATGGCTCTACCGGAAGGGCTGGAAGGGTTTGTGGTATATTCTGATGCCTTAAGAATTGGTTTCGGGTGTATTTTGATGCAAAATGGTAAGGTAATAACGTATGCCTCTAGGCATCTTAAGGTGCATGAGAAGAATTATCCCACCCATGATCTTGAATTAGCTGCCTTGGTGTTTGCTTTGAAAATTTGGTGTCACTACTTGTATGAGGTTCATGTTGATGTGTTTACTGACCATAAGAGTCTTTAATATGTGTTCACAAAAGAAGATCTTAACTTGAGACAAAGAAGGAGGTCAGAGCTCCTTAAAGACTATGATATGAGTGTGTATTATCATCCCGACAAAGCTAAGCTTATATTGATGATGGTGGCAAAGAGGTGGCTAGAGAAGTTCACCGGTTGGCTAGATTGGGGGTTAGGTTGGATGAAGTTGAAAATAGGGGTGTAGTGTTTGTTGATGGTTCTAAATCTTCTTTAATTGAGGAAGTGAAGTCAAAACAAGATCTTGGCCCCGCCTTGCTAGAGTTGATGACCTTGGCGAGAGATGGTAAAGTGGAGGTTTTCTCCCAAGGGGAAGATGGTGCCCTTAGGTACCAAGGTAGGTTGTGTGTGCCTAATGTTGATGGCTTAAGGGAGTTGATTTTGAAGGAGGCTCATAATTCATCCTATTCTAATCACCTTGGTTGAACAAAGATGTATATAGACTTGAGTGAGGTGTATTGGTAGGGTGGTATGAAGAGAGATATTGCCAAGTCTGTATCCTGATGTCACAATTGCCAACAAGTGAAAGCTGAACATCACAGGTTGGGTGGCCTAGCCCATGACATATAATTCCTACTTGGAAGTGGGAAGAGAACAACATGGATTTTGTGGTTGGGTTGCCGAAGAGTAGGAAACACTTTGACTCTATTTGGGTTATTGTGGATAGAATGACAAAGTCGGCTCACTTTTTACCGGTCAAAACCACTTATGGTGCTGAATATTACGCCAAGTTGTACATCCATGAGTTGGTTAGATTGCATGGGGCGCCCTTGTCTATCATTTTAGATTGTGTTGCTCAATTCACTTCTCACTTTTGGAGGTCTTTCCAAAGAGGTCTTGTTACCAAGGTTAAGCTTAGCACGGCTTTTCATCATCAAACATATGGTCAAGAAGAGAGAACTATCGAAACTCTTGTGTACATGCTTAGAGCTTGTGTTTTGGAGTTTAAGGGTTGTTGGGACGAACATCTTCCACTTATTGAGTTTTCTTACAACAATAGCTACCACTCAAGCATTATTATAGTTCCCTTTGAAGCTTTAGTAGGCATTATAGATCCCTAGTTGGGTGGTTTGAAGTGGGGCAGATATCTTTGCTAGGTCCGGATTCGGTCATGGAGGCCTTGGAGAAGTGAGGTTGATAAGGAAGAGATTGAAAACAGCCCAAAGTAGACAAAAGTCCTACTCTGATGTGAGGAGAAGAGATCTTGAGTTTAAAGTTGGTGATTAGGTTTATTTAAAAGTCTCACCCATGAAGGGTGTTGTCCTGTTTAGATAGAAACGAAAATTGAGCCCAAGGTTTGTGGGTCCTTATAGAGTTTTGAGGAGAGTGGGTAAGGTTTCCTATAAGTAGGAGTTGCTTATGGAGATGAATATGGTTCATCCAGTCTTCCATGTGTCCATGTTAAGAAAGTGTGTGGATGACCCAAGTGCTATAGTGCCCTTAAAGGTTGTGGGTGTTGCAGAAGATAATTTGACCTAGGAGGAGGTCTCGGTGGAGATTTTGGACAGACAAGTAATGAGGTTGAGAAACAAAGATGTAGCTTCCATCAAGGTTCTTTGGAGGAATCAACAAGTTGAAAGTGCCATATGGGAAGTCGAGGCAGACATAAGAAACTGATATCCATATATCTTCCACTTTACTTAAGCCAAAGGTAATTATTTAAGTCCCCTACATGATTTCAAGTCTTAAGTTTCAGCCCCCATGTCATTTTGCATGCATCCATGTTTTGTGGTAACAAGTTTATGGTGATTTTTGACATTCATGTTGAGATTTTTGAAAATGATGCCTAATGCATTTGTTGCATTCATGTTGGGATGAAATCTTCATAAATAATTCTCTCACGCATGTTTCTTTGACATTCGGGGATGAATGTTCCCAAGGGGGAGATATTGAAACGCCCCATAAGTGCTTCGAGATGCCCCATAATCATAATTTCAATATATCTCAAAATCTGTGTGTGATTTTGAAAATTCGACTTCATATTCTCGATCAGGGGGAACAATGAGTGGGAAATGGCTATAACCCAGATTTAAGAGGACCTATAGCGAAAAATAATTTTTGCTAATTTTTAGATTTCTAGTGGCTGTCCACGCCCAGGGCGCGACTCGCCTAGGGTGCGCAACTGTGTAATTCCAAATCCGTATCTGGTCCGCAATGTGCCAGGGGCACGGGCCAGTTTATTATTTTCCTTGGTTTTTTTGTTTCAGCCAAGGTCATTGGGGTCATAGCCCCATACCACTTAAAAGTGAAAATCACCCATACTTAGCCTTTTTTCAACTCTATAACTCACTAAACCCTCTGTCAAACCTCTCTAAGGCTCTATCAATTCTCTCATTCAAATCTAAGGATCTATAGCTCAATTTTGGAACTCAAGGATTCATCTCAAGCTCTATGTCTACTTCAAGTTCACCTAAAAGAATTCAAGGTTTAAGGTATGTGGGTTTCATCTATTGAGTCCTTTTGCCCGTGGAGCCCAACCTTCTATTCTTATGAAAATTACATGCTTTCAAGTTGTATTACCTATGGATATCTCTTATTATGAAATATGAACATAAATTCTCTTATTATGAAATATGAACATAAATCATGTTAGGGTTTTACCAAGTATTGATTGATTATGCATGAATGTCTATTTCAAGTTACTCCATGAATTGATTATGTTTGTTGAGACTATTCATGTTTTGAGCTATGAAATTATGAATTATAATGAGTTTTTGTAATGGATTTCAAGGTACCCTACATGAGTGTGTTACTACATGTTGGTGGGTTGATTTGCATTGAGTTTACTCATCTCATTTCACTCTTGAATTGCATGACTATGAACAAGTATCATGAACCCACCATTTGTTTGATAAAATGACATGACAAAAATTCTCAAGTTATTGATGATCTATTACATGATTTACAAGTCAAGTGACTTCATGATGAATTAGGGCTTTCATATATGTGTTGAATTCATGAAAAGTATCTATGATTTTACAAGTGTCAAGTTAAGCCCTATTTCAAGATTTTTACCTCTTCTGAGCCATTCATGTTAAAGTAAGGGTTCATGTATGATTGTGATCTACCTTCATGTTCAAGTTAGGCTCACTACTAGGGGTCAATCATGTTTATGAGCTTCTCAAGTCATGTTCTTACAAGCTATTCAAGTTATCATTAAAGTATGATTATTTCAAGTATTTCGTGGGATTTGACCTAGCACCAATTGAGGATTAATATGGGGTCTCGACTCAAGGGGTTCTTATATAAAGTCTTTAGTCTCTAAACTATATTCCAAAATAGGGTTATGATTGTTACCCTTGCTATACTAGTGTATCCATCTAGTGCATGTTATCACGTTTTGTTTGCCTTGACAAGTAGACCACACTTCAGCCGGGGGTGTCATGCCCGATCACTTGCACTGAGGGGGTGTCGGGCCTCAGAGTCCAAGTTGTAGTTGCTTGACTATATTGGCTTATGTCTTGTTGCATTGCTTCCTGCAATACATAGTACATTCAAACATATTAACGCATACTTTATGCCTGTATGATATTACATGTTAGGGCCGGAGCTCCTTTGGATCATCCTCCACGTGGGTAGTTCGGTACTCCGGAGATAAGCATTAGTGAGTCCTCAAGTCTGAGGACACTATCTACATTACTCTTGCTATTGTGAGACTTTGATTATGTTGCACACTTGTTATTATGAGGGTGAGCCCGAAAAGTGTCTTAGCCCTCGCTCCATTCCAAGTTAGAGGTGTCATTGGATGCTATGATGTATTTATGCTATGAGCTTGACTCTTTTATTCTCTTGCGATTATCAAAGACTTCCCTTAGCCCCATTTCCCTTTTATTATGTTTCTTGTTGTTGTTTATTTTGCTTCTTCGACCAAGGATGTGTGATTAATATGCTAAGAGGCTTGTTTGGGGTCCCTTCGGGTTCCCCATTCGCCGTGTCACATCTAGGACCTAGGCTTGGGTCGTGACAAATCATCTCAATTAGTCTTATAAAGACTCTCATCATATCATTAGATCTATCTCAATTGGGCCTCTTGGCCTATCATATCAATCATCTCATCAACTCAATTCTCATTCAATAACTCAAGGGCTTAGATCAATCATAAGAGGAAGTTAATTAGACCAATCTTTAGAGTTCAATTATGAATACTCAGAGGACCATCAAGTTCTGTCAACCTATCATCATGATCACATCACAATCACAATCAACATTCTCAAATCAAGGCTCTAGACTCAATTCCCTAGGTTCATTCATGCATCTTCTATAAAATATCATATAGGGTTTATGCAGTAACTCATGAAAAGTATTTAATTAGTAAAATCAAGTTTATGATGATCATCAACATAAAAAATACATAGAATGTATATAATTTGCAAGAGAACCTTCATGGAAAACATGCATAGTGCCTCAATAGATAAATCTATCGGTCTCTCTCCATCAAGGGGCACATGGAAGAGCAATTCCATGCTTTATTTTAGCCTTACATACCTGGTATGGGGTTTTGACAATCAATCTTATAGGAATTCTCCTCAATTCTCTTGAATCCTAGCTCTTCCTCTCTTTTTCTTTAGCCCTAGTCTTAGTTAGAAACTTAGAAAGACTAAGGAATGGGCATAAAAAAGATGTTCATACTCAAAACCACCTATTTTGATCATGTTATAAGTTTAGGAGGGGTTGAGAAAAGTTTGGAATGCCCCAAATGAAAAATTGAAAAAATAAGCTTTGGGGAACCAATTTTGCGTTGCAGACTTGGGTGCGTATCATGTTTTTTTCACTCAAAAATTATTGATCGAGTTTTCTAATCCCATAGAAAATATTGGAATCACATCGAAGTGTGTATCCGCAATAAGTTCGCGACACAGACATGTTGCACACTCTTATTGGAATACGTTTTCACATTGAAAAATTATGTTTTGATCTGCTTTTGCTCTAAAAATCAACCAAGAACACTTTGCCACAATTTTTTGGGTTGATTGCATTTTCGGCCTTGGATTTGCAGTCAGAGATTTTGAAGACACGTTATGCAAGCGTCTCTTATCAAGTGGTATTTTGGTAATTTTATAGAGTGTTACATTATCTCTCCCTGAAGGTTGTTCTACCTCGAATGATGGGTAAATAAGGGTGAAGTGATAGCACGAATCAAACACTCAGGAATCTATCTAATCGACAAATCACTATCAACCAATCGCCATCATACTTATCGACCAATCAGGACAATCATAGATCGCTCAGAATAGATAAATCAGTTCAGATCAAAAGTATAGATATTCCTTAGACATTCTCACTATCAGGAACAAATGGAACATTGAAACTCAAGAAACCTCGACAATCAGTTATTCGAAATCAAGAAGGAAATCATCAACTTTAATCGAGAGTGGGACCATCGTGATATATAAGACTCTATGGAAAACTCTCAAGCTTAGCACCTCATCTCAACTGTCACTCCTTTTCATGGAAGTACACTTCACTATTTGAAACTCATAGTTCTTATTCATATATCCACCTTACGACATCCTCTTTTTCCATCCAAGCCTACTTCTAAGCCTCAAGGTGCTGTTCCTAAGATGATCATATTCATATATAGCTAACCCTTAAAACTCAAGCTCTATACTTCCACATGGATTTTCATTAAGAAGATACTACTCCTTCTTACTATTCTAATACATCTACTTGGGACACCAATTCAAAAGTCATCAATAGCCTTCTCCAATTACTCATATAATGAAAACGACATATTCATGACTATCACTCGAACCACTTTAACTACATCCGAGAACTATTAAGCCTACTTAGCACTCCTACCTCCACCATTGAATGAGTTCTCACTCAAAGACACACCAACATACTCTTACCTGGAGACACTCTAACTTACTCTTACCTATCTATTGCACATCATAAGGTCTCATCACTCCTCTCTTCACTATCTCTACCCTTTTATGACCCTAGCACAACACCACTATCACAATAAGGACACACTCACTCCTCCTCATGTACCCTTACTCTATGTTTACTCCTATCAACATTAGTATTTGGACGTGAAGGAACTCATCATCTTCCCATTTGGCGAAACCCAAAACTACTATCTCTCCATGCAAGAGTAAGCACGATTATACATATGAAACTTTATATTCTGAATCCTATGATCAATAGTAGCACAACAAGCCTAAGGCTAGTCCATGCGTAAAATGCCTTCAGAATCATTCACGTTCAACTCAAACAGATCAACTGTGGTACCTCTATGGTGGACGAGAATGGTACAATCACTATCAACTCACTCTATTAGATAAACTCATCAGTGTGAGGAGGGTCACAAAAGATGTGGCATTTAAATCAAATGAATAATAGCTATCATAGGGAAGGACACAAAACATACTAGTGAAATCATCTAGTGGGTTCTGCTTATCTTTGCAACTTTCATGGTATACAATCAATTTATGCCTAAAGTAGTGCCCCTCTGATTCCTATTAGCTGGTGGTGCTAGCATAGATGATTGATATTTGTTGGACCACATTGGACATTACCTCTGATGGTTACCCATTTGTCCACATTTGTAACATCCAATACTCTCTCCACTGCATTCTCCCAAGTAAAGTTTTCCACACATGCCACAAGGGGTCTTGCCTTGGGAACCTTGAGCCACAATACTAGTGATTGAGATTCCCATTCTCTAAAATTATTAGTCCTTTGTCTATTCCTGGGTACGAGTGAACTAGTAGATGAAGGCTATGTTTGAAAGTGGCTCCCGGCCCTATTCTCCCTCTTACCATCCTCATGGCTGGACGTCTTTGCTTTCTTATTTCTGTACTCTTCCCTGTCCTGCTGCCTCTCATCATCAACTTGTTATACATAAGTCATCAATCTTCTAATATCCACATCACTCACAAGCATAGCTCCCCTTCCATCTTTCTTTGGCTCTTTGTTCAGCCATCAATATACAACCCCATTCTCTCTTTGTCATATCTGCAACCATATCCAAAGGATAGCGAGATAGTTGGGTGAACTTAACTTCATACTCTTGCATAGTCATGGAGCCTTGTTTAAGATTTAAGAGCTCTTTTACCTTGGCCTCCCCTCAACTCTCTAAAAAAGAAATGCCCCAAGAAAGCTTCCTTGAGCACTGCCCAAGTCATCACTAGGACTTCCTCTCCTCTATGCTTCTTCCACTGATCGAACCACAGTTTGGAAACACGTTTGAGTTTGTAGGCAGCCAACTCAACTCTATTAACATAAGCCACATGCATCACCTGAAACACTTTTTGGAGCTCATCAATGTAGTTCTCTGGGTCTTCATTAGGTGTAGACCCTGTGAACCCAGGTGGGTTCATCCTCAAGAACTCACAAACCCTTGATGTATTTAGAGCATCCTATATACCTGCTCCCTTTGTAGCAACTAGTGCTATCATAGCCCAGGTCAAAGTTTGGATGGCCTAGCGAAGCTCAACATTTGAGATTTCAGCTTGTGGTGGCTGTTCAGGGATGACTGGGCCTATGGGTTCATCCTGATTCTGGGGTTCAGGTTCATTGGTACTAGGGGTGGCAAAATTAAGCCCAACCCACCCAGCCTGACCTAACCAATTGAAGTTTGGTACCCAATTATTAGCTTAACCTAACTCAACCAACCCATTTCAACCCATTTAAAATTAGGTTGATATGCAACTCGAATGACTTCGAGAGAGATCTAGCTAAAATATATTGAAAAACACTTTTTTCAATTTGACATGCTTTATATAGCCATAATTAAGAAAAATATAATTGAATCAAGTATTAAAATATTGAAAAGGAATAAATAAAATAAGTAAAACTTGGTAAAAATTAGGTCGGGTTAGGTCTTAACCCGCTCTATAACCCATTACTCAACCCGTTTTGACCCAACCAAATTTGTGTTGGGTTGGGTCTGGACCCGTTTGGTATCTTGACCCATTATAACCCGTTCAAATTTGACCGACCCCACCCAATTGCCACCCCTAGTTTGCATTCTGTCTAGCAGGACATCCTCTTCCTCTGATGGCTCTTCGTGAAGGCATGATCACAATTTTGTAAATGTGTAACACACAAATTAGAAGGTAGCTTTGATATAGTTTAACTCTATCACAAGAATTTGAATAAGCCTTCTGCTTATAAAATATGGTGCACAACACACCCATAAACAAGACTTTACTAGACACGGCTTCATAGACTCTCTAGGACACTTGAACTCTATGCTTTGGTACCAAGTTTGTCACACCCCGGGAGGGTACCTTGGATGTGGCAGTACTCAAAGACTATTGCTGCTTCCGAAGTGAACCACTTGGTCTCATCACATTCGTTCATTCAACATAACTAACCAATCAGTGGCAGACTAAAGATAATAAATGGTGGACATTCAAAGTCTCAAAAAATGTACCAAATAAACAGGCTAGTATGAAGGAAACTAGCTCAACATAATCTTAATACACAACTCGACTCTAGTCTATAAAGCCTCTAAATCTACTATTAAGATGGTTCCAATGACAGTCCATGGCTACCTCAATTAACAGAAGATAAAAGTGATCTCAATGATCTTAATATGTAAATCCTCCAAAAGAAAGAAGGTCTCACAAATCAGCTGAATCCGAATAGATCTTCAACAATGCGCCTGTTGGCGATCTCTAATAGATGCCTCTGCATCATAAAATGATGCAGTCCAAATGGACATCAGTACGTGAAATGTACAAGAATGTAAAATGGCTGAATAAAATAGATATAGGCAGAATAATATAGAATCACATCAACTCAGAACTCACTAAATCAGGATGTCAAGTGTCTATCCGGTGCAAGAAAAAAGACCATTCAATCAAATCAAATCAAATAAGAGTACTATCAGAGTACAAACTATTTAGGAGTTTCTCTGATCTGACAACAACAACTTATGAGCCAGTGATCATACAACAATCTCGCTAATGTTGCCACATCCGTTCAACAGCTTGCCGAGGTAATAACAAATCAAATTCATAATGAATCCTGACAATTAGCCGATCAAGTCCTATTGTTTTAAGGCAATAAAATGAGGAAATGTCTGACTTTAACAGACTTAGTTCTCAAAATAGGAACTTGTCTGACTTTAACGGACTTAGTCCATTCCTATGCTTGGCGATGTAGTTATTGAGTTCTAGTGGGACTTACTCTTAGTCAATTAGGTGCTCGATACTTCTCCCAATACTCAATGCTCATAACATCATCCATCTCAATCAATCATCACAATTAGTCTCATAAAGACTCTCATAATCTAATTAGCTCTATCTCAATTGGGCCTTTTGGCCTATCATATCAATCATCTCGTCAACTTGATTCTCATTCAATAACTTAAGGGCATAAATCAATCATTAAGAGGAAGTCAATTAGACCAATCTGTAGAGTTCAATTATGAATACTCATAGGACTATCAAGTTCTATTAACTTATCATGATGCTCACATCACAATCATAATCAATTTCTGAAGTCAAGGCTCTAGACTCAATTCTTTAGGTTCATTCATGCTTCTTTTATAAAATATCATATAGAGTTGATGCAGTAACTCATGAAAAGAATTTAATCAATAAAATCAACTTTATGATGATCGTCAACACATCAAATACATAGAATGTATATAATATGCAAGAAAACCTTCATGAAAAACATGCATAGTGCCTCAATACATACCTCTATCAATCTCTCCCCATCAAGGGGCACATGAAAGAGCAATTCCATACTTTAGTTTATCCTTGTATACCTGGTATGGGGTTTTGACATTCAATCTTGTAGGAAGTCTCCTCAATTCTCTTGAATCCTTCCTCTTCCTCTCAATCTTGTATGAATTTCCCTCATTTCTCTTGAATCCTTGCTCTTCCTCCCCTCTCTTTATCCCTAGTCTTAGTTAGAAGCTTAGAAAGACTTTGGAATGAGTGTAAAAATTGTTTGTATACTTAAAATGACCTATTTTGATCATGTTTTAAGTTTAGGAGGGGTTGAAAGAAGTCCGGAATGCCCCTCACGAAAAATTGAAAAAAATTACTTCGGGGAACCAAGTCCGCGTCGGGGACTTGAGGTGCATTTCAAGGTTTTTCACTCAAAATTTTCTGATCTAGTTTTCTAATCCCGTAGAAAATATTGGGTTTATATCTAATTGTGAATCCATGACAAGTTCGCAACATAGATATATCGCACACTCTTACTAGAATGCTTTTTTGCATTGAAAAATTATCTTTTGATCCGGTTTCTCTAAAAATCAACCAAGACCATTGTCCCACACAATTTCTCATGTTGATCACATTTCCGACCACGGGTTTTCCATTGGAGTTTGGGAAGACACGTTATGCAAGTGTCTCTCATCTAGGGTATTTTGGTAATTTTATCGGGTGTTACAGTCGAGATCTATGAGAACAACATTATTTTCAAGGGAAAAAATCAATTTTGTTGATGGAACTTGTACAATGAATTCATACAGTGCATCCTTATATGGACGTGGGATAAGTGTGATGCTTTTTTCTTAGTTAGATCATGAATACTATAGCAAAGGACTTGCACAGTAGTGTAGCGATGGATCTAATGTTGCTAGTTTGTGGAAGGAACTTAAAGACAAATTTGACAAGAGAAATATATCCATAATCTACAAACTACATTAGGAAATTGTGGATTTAACACAAGGTTTAAGCTCTGTTGCTACATACTATTCGAAATTAAGAGATCTTTGTGGAGAATATGGCGTTATGGTTCCAATTCCATCCTACACATGTCCTGAATACATTGGTATTTGCAGAATATGTTCAACAACATAGATTTGTGCAATTTCTAAGTGGATTGAATGAGTTATTTACCCAAGCTAAAAGTTAGATCATGTTTATGATTCCAACACCTTGAATTATGAAGCCTATGATATGGTGGTACAGGAAGAGACTCAAAGAGGGAAAGTAGTTGTTCCATATTCCATAGAGCTAGGAGCATAGGTGATGGCATGTAGAAACAATTATACCACTAATGCAGGACATACTCAGGATATGGAACATTCCATATAGGACAAATATCTAAAGCCATGAGGTGTGATTATTGTAAGAGGAGAGGCCACACTAAGGATTGCTAGAAGCTGATAGGATATCCAGTGATTTCAAGATGTAGAAGAGGTCATTTGGGGTAAACATGCCTATAATTAACAATGCTCAACTTAATCTGTCCAAATCTTAAGAATATAATTAGAAGGAAGATCAAAAGGATCAAAGTCAATAGATGCACAAACAAGGGAACTATTTTACCAATAAGCAATATCAACAAATCCTCAAGATGTTGTCTCAAGCCACAATTTCAAAAGACATGGCTGCTCATACTAAAGTTATAGGCATTCCTTTATCACTTCATAGTAAGATTGAGAAGGATAAATAGATAATTGACTCATGAGCCACTAACCATATAGTGTCTAGATTGAACATGTCTACCAACTCTCTGGAATTGCCCATTTATGAGACAAAAGGTGTACAATTACTTACACGAGAGATTAGTAGGATTACACATATAGGTTCATCACTGATCCTAGATGGATAAGTTATTAAGAATGTGTTGTATGTGCCCATGTTCAGATACAACCTATTGTCAGTTTCCAAACTCAAAAAAGATGCAAATTATTTTGTATCTTTCTTTCCTGATTGTTGTGTCTTCCAGGGCATCTCAACTGACAAGGTGAAGGGAATAGATAAGCTGGAATGCGATCTATATGTGTTGGATGTCAAGAGTAACAAGAGTTATATAGGAAAGCTACTAATGGCTGGTTTGAATGCTTCAAACTCCGTAGCACTACAAAAGCATTGATGCACAACTGTTGCATAAGAGATTAGGACATGTTCTAATAAACACTCTAAAGAAGTTTCATATGTTTTTAGACATAAAACTAGTTGATACTATAGAACAATGTAAAGTTTACCCATTGAAAAAGCAAATGTCACGACCAAGACCTAGGGTCTAGGAGTGACATGATGAATGGGAATCCGAGAGTCCCCAAACAAGCCTCAAATTATACAAATTCACATCATTGGTTTAGAAGCATATTAAAATAGTAAACATACAGTTCTACGGGATGGAAAAGTAGGAGTCACATCATGGAGATATCATAGGGAATAGGATTAACATGAATTCATGTAACACGTAGCACATAAAGACTAAGTGGTGGGTAAGTATGACCCTTGTCCTTGGATGATAGAACTCACCACAACAAATGTCTCAATTCCAATCTAGCATCAAGCGGTGGATGAGAGTAATCTCCGATCCTTACATGGTGAGATCATGTAGGTAAAAGTATGCGTTAGTATATTTTAATGTACTAAGTATGCGAGATGCAATGCATGTAACTCACCAAATCTCCACTTCAATGTTTGATGACAAGGGCACATATTATAGAAAAGATCATATATCAAGAGAATAGTCTAAAATATGCGGTGAAACCAAGATGCATGAAATGCAATGGTCATATATAGTGGGATGTGACCTTAACTAACATGAGTAAGAACAAGCGATCTATTACTTGGAATCTCGATGAAAACCCCTCACCAGTAAAGATGTGGTCTACGTGCCAAAGGTAAACCATATTTCACCATAAGAGCATTCCTATTTCATATAAAGTAACCTTCCTTATAGGCACTCCCATTTCGGATAAGATTTCCATATAATAATATCACATTATACTTCACCTTACGAGTACTCCCATTTTCTATGAAGCAACCTTCCTTACGGGTACTCTTATGCAGGATAGGATTCTCATAACATATGTTAGGCACATACTTTGAGGAAAGAGAGGGAACCCTCAATCCAACGGTGCTAGGTCATCATCCCATAAGAATACTTCTACATATACATATACATGCTTTCAAAAGAGATGCAAGTCTTACCAAATCATTTCAATGAATTCATAGGCTTAAAAGCCAAACACCTATCATAATAATTCATATTTACGCTCAAATGCCAACTTATAATCATAGTCATAATACTCATGCATAGGAGTAACTCATTTACATATACGGAATGGTGCAACACCCCAAATTCTCAAAGAGTCATAATCATAGATATTTATGTGATCAAATTCTTGTCATAACCAATATCTTATCAAAATCATATCATAAAATATAGTTGGGGTTAACCCACTTCATAAATTCCAAAATTTCCAATGTTCATGAATGCATATGCCATGAGTAATGTGAGGATAACATGAGTAATTGAGATTCAATCTAAAATTATCAATATAATATGAAATTTAAGTGAAACATAATTAAATCCACATTTAAAATCATAATAATAGATCACCCATGCATAAACAAGCGTTGAAAAGGGACAAACATATTCATAATTCCATAAACTCAAAGTAATTCATCATATAATAGTTTAAATCAACTTGAAATCAGTAAATAAACATAAACCATACATTATCGGAATTTAAGAAATCATAATATT
>JAPFFP010039674.1:0-15050 GCA_026153255.1 Solanum medicagineum | reverse complement strand
TTAGCGTCATTTGTCCTTTTCATATCTTGTTTCTCTTGAATTGTACCAATATTGTAAGGTGTGGGGTGTTACAGTAACTTAGGTTCTTCCAACCCTCTTGAGAAGGTGAAGGTCAAATTTCACCATGGTGCTTGGTCGACAACCATGGTGTGCCAACTAACCGTTACCTATTGTCCCAGTCAACCTCCCTTGGTTAGGTTTGGTTGATTAGACGAGAACACGTCAATCGTATCCTATCATCTACTTCCCTTTTCCTGTTCGTGACTACCTTAGTCAGGACCGTGATAGTTGTCGGGGTTCGGTGTTGGCCACCACCAAACAACAATCATAACAAGAGAAATAGACAATACATGCAAAACCCCAATTGTAGAAATGCAATAAACCTAGGTCATCTCAAGTCAACTACCCATGGTTCCTATAACCCCAAGTTGTGGGTGCTTAGCTACGCATGGCTAAGGCAAAACCAACAAAAATGCAAATACAAGACATAGTTGAGAACTTTACCCAAAGCAATGAAGACTGAAGACACCATAAGTTGCAAACCACAAGCTTGATAGATTGATAATGCGTACAAAGCAATATTTGCGGTCCCCAAAAGTGGGTTTTTCAAGAGAAAATGAAAATCTATTGTAAAACCCTAAAATATTCTTGAGAGAATATTCAAACGCATATTCAATGTTCACAATCTGGGATCCCCCCAATAAAACCCTAACTTAAAGTATTTATAGTGTTTACAAATTAACCCTAAAAATTACACAGAAAAGACACCAATCAGCGTATGCCTCACAGGTATGACTTGTAGGGTGACATACGAATCATAATTGGGGTCTCGTATCAGGTTCTTGGTATTTTGGACTCAATTGGTACGACCCACTGGTATGAGTCGTTGCTTGGGCTACGACTCATATACTTCTCTCATAGTGTAGGACTTTAGTTTTATGGTCCATAGTTTTGGCTCTCTATTTTCTTCTACGAGTCCACCTGTACGAGTCTTAGTGAGACCTACGACTCGTAGGATGGCCTCGTAGGGCTGACCTTCACTTAGTAAATTTTTTATTTTTGATCTCTGTTTCTTGCTACGTGATAACTAGACGACTCGTAGCTTGGGCTATGACTCGTAGGTGAGATCATATGTCCAGTGCTTCTGCAAAATCTGCAATTTTCCTCCAAAATAATGCCAACCAACCTTTTCTGCAATAACAACACAAAAACAATAAAATGTCGCATTAAGAACTCACAAAATCCCTTGTGTTAGGCATCAAATGTGTTGTATTTTGACAGCACATCACCTACGCAATATCTCAACGAGACTTTATCATAAGATGACCACGCCCAAGTTACACCTCTCTTTCGGATGATAAAGTGATCATTGTCAAATATTAAACCTAACCATGGTTAGGGACGAATCCCATAGAGAATACAAAGACTCACAACGAATTCACCAATATGCAATCCAAGTAATTAACAACTCAATTCCCCGAGGGAGGGGGGTTACAATGTTCAACAAGAAATTAAACTAAACTAACTAAAGCAAGAGAGAATCAATAATGGAAAGCAACTTGGGAATTGTGTTCCCCATGATTCACAAACTCAATATCCTCGGATAACCTAATTCTAGACTAGAGTATAGCATGTAGGATGGTAATTTATGTTCACCAAGCCATTTGGTCAAAGATGAGAGATGAATTTAACTATGTGACTTGGCTCATCTCCATAGTGTGCAATACTAACCATTACCTATAGTCCCAGTCAACTTCCCCTTGGTCTAGTTCGGCTCATTAGACGAGAACACATCATTGAATCTTGTTAATCAATATCTTTTCCTATTCATTACCACCTGGATCGGGAAGGTAACACTAGGCAAGTTCTAATGTTTTCCACCACTAGAAAACATGCAAAATGAAGAGAGTTGATTAATACATGTAAATACCCATTCCGAAAATTACAAATTATCTAGGTTTATTTAGATAGATCTTCATGGTTTCCACAACCCCAAGTTATGGATTTAGCTACTCATGCTATAGATAGATGAAGAAATCATGAATTGAGAAAACATAATTAATCACTTACCCAATTGAATTGAAGAACAAGCAAATCCAAAATATATTGAGAATCACAATATTTGAAGATACAATGAATGCACAAGTGTATTCTCCTCCAAGATTAAAGTCTCCAAGTACAAAACCCTAAAAGTACTTTCTAATGATGTTCTCTACCGTACTCTTTTACAAATTAAACTAAAAACTACTATTTATAGTATTTACAAAAAAGTCCTTAAAAAATAGAAAAACTGGTCGGCGACTTTCTATGACAAAAATTTACAACTCGTAAACTGACTTAAGAGTTGTAATCGAGGTCTCGTGTTCAGCTCTATAGATCTTGGACTTCACTGCTATGGATCCACCTTACGAGTTGTAGAGTGATTCACAGTTTGTATTATACTCTCATAGACTTCATCTGCATCAACTAGTCCTTTAATGGATTTCTTCACAAAAAATCACTCTATACGACTCATAGAGTGATCTATGACTCGTTGATAGGTCTTGTATGACTGAACTTTAGAAATCAAACTTTATTGGAAATCTTCACAGAACCCACTCTATGACTCTAGAATCTTTTACAACTCGTAAAGGGTCCCATAAACCATAAAAAAAAACTAGAAGAGTCTGCAATTTTGCCCCAACATCATGCCAACCTGCTTTCCAAAAACACATAAAAAACCATAAATATCGCATTGAGAACACAAAAAATCCAAAGTTTTGAGCATCAAATGTGCTGTATTTTGACAGCACATCAACACCCTCGGCTTATTATTGCTTGCCGTCTATTGATAACTCAATCCACATAGAAAATATAGCAACACACAGACCTCAACCTAATGGCATACATCATATACAATTTAAACTCTGGTACCCACACCAACTTTTCAAAACAAGATCAGATAGCTATTTGCGAACCAAAACACACTGGTGTATTTGACAACACAACTATGACAAGCAAGGGAATATCAAAAGTCCAAATTCACTGAACAAATCAAATGCTAACAATGCAATGCAAATGCCCTCATAGAAAAAGTCCCATTTTTAACACTCAATGATGATTTCAAATTTAGCTTTGGGACTGTGCAAACACAGTCACTCTCACAAAAGATATCCATGCATCATGACTAATACCATAGGCTTTTTTGTATGCTCATGACTCAGATTTTCAACTAACTAGACTAGGATCATTTTAGGCCTTTCTGGGCTTATAACATATGCTCAGGGGGCTTTGGTATGACATTTTTGAAAAGTAGTGACTAAAAGCCATCCTTGAACTATGTTTTTCATCAATTTTACCTTACCAACTCGAATGTTTTCACCTTATTCTCCCTTTTTCCACATTCAAGCTTTTTCGGGTATTTTCTTCTCATTTTCAGCTTTTGCCTCATTTCTACACATCATTTTGCTTTTAATCTCAATGTAAGGCATCTTTATCTTTTTCTTGCACATGGTACATAATTTATTTCTTTTTCTCCTCATTCCCAACTCACTACCTTATTTTTGTGATTTTACCCCTACACCAGGCACTCTCAACTTAGACTTTTAGCATGTATTGAAGTACACAATATCTATTCCCCAAACAAGGCCACTTTTTGTAGCCACCCTCAACTTAGGCTTCTTGCCACAATCAAGGTTCACAATGCTCAAGGAAAGACCAGGGCCAATCTCAAGGTTTTTCACTAGGCAAGGTTAGACTAATTAGGTGTTTTTGAAAGAATTAGTATATGTAAGACTCAAATATTTAGAACAAAGGATAAAACTTCATTTGTTGGTCATTTTTATGCTAAAGTAGACTAATTAAAGAACAAAGGCCTAAGATCCCTTCCTAATTCATTTAATCTACGATCTAACTTAGAGTAACAGGGGTAAGTTCTAAATTAACATAAAATGCACAAATCTAGCAAAATAAGCTCACACTCACATGATATTGCATACATTATCAACAAACGACTCACAGATCATACTTCATGTCTCAATTACCGTCACTTATAAATATAGCTATTGCCAAACACCCAAACATGCATGGTTGCCATTTAACTACTAATCAAAAATTTTTGGTGGGTACTAATTTTCAAAACAAAACATAAAAACATGCTATATGCGATAAGTATTAGTACTATATGCTACAAATATTATCTGAACATCCTAAATGTGTCTGTCCAACAGAAATTAAATATCTACGAGGAAAAAGAACACAGGCAAGAAAATCTCGGGATCAAAATTTGGAGGTAGTTATGGACCATAAGCTACTCAGACTTCACCAAGGCCCATAACTACCTACACCCCATCGAAAAAATTGTGCATTATCCCCAAGGCACCAAATCAAGCAAAAATAGAATAATTAGGGGTCAAAAACATACGTCGACACCTAAGCGCCAGTTTGTAGCTGAGACTGTCCATCGCCTTCTTGCAGGGTAGTTTCCTCAACTGCTTCATTCTGTTCGGAGGGGACAATACCCCTCGCCTGATCATGCTCACGAGCTAGCCTCATCTCCACCTCACGCCTTGATGTCCTTATGGCCAGCCCGAGCTCATCCTCCTCATCCTCATCATCCTCGAAAAACTTTGCACATACATTCCTCTCATCTGGCTCCACATCTTTGCAAGGTATCTTCCCGAGGGAAGTTTGTGAAGGCTCCATGGAGGCAAATAAATCAAATGGCGACTTCTTAGATATAGTCTTCGATAGTGTCACAGGCACCACAAGTGAAGTTGTCATGTTTGTCCTAAGCTTCTCTATATTCTAATGTACGAGTGACAAATCTGAAGACCGGGCCTCTTGGCTAACCTCTTCTAAATTCGGTCCTCAAAGCTATTAGTACGAGTGTCCACTCTAGAAACATGCTCCTGAATAGTAGAGATGGTGAATACCTGGCTCCACTTCTCTGAATCCGCAATAGCCTGCTAGACGCATAGCCTGAGCTGCTGGATAAGCTGAGATAACTGAGCCTCAACACGTGATAATCACTGCGCGATGGCCTGAGTAGAAACAATAGACACATAAACCATGCCCGGTGTAGAAGGCTGTGAAGTGGTGGCCTTTGGTGCAGGAGCAGCTGTAGTAGGACCCCTCTCAATATCGATTGCCTCAGGCTGCTAGGGTCTCTCATCAGTAGTAGCAGCAATAGTAGTGGAGGTGGCAGTCGTCAAACCCTCAGGTGGTGGCTCCGGTGCAAACATCTGTGGTAGTAGTAGAGGTTGTGCTCACCGGGTTGCCATCGGGTTCTCATTAGCTTTTATCAGCCTTGCTCCAAAGTATGTTGTACTATCTAGTGTAGCTGGTGTAAGATCTCTACCCTTGACTCTATACAAAATTTGTAGATCAAAACCAGAAACAGGATGAAGGTGACCCTCTTCAATGCTGACTTATGTATCTGCTCCACTATGAATCGGGCCTAATCAATATCTTAGCTAGCCAAGATGCTGGCAACCAATACTGCATGCTCTGGCGTAATTGTATTATCCTCAAAGTTTGGTGGGATGCGTGATCTAATAATGGCCCAGCAAAACTTAGCGGGGACACTTAATGTAGCCTTCACTATAGAGCTCAGTGTGGGTGATGACCCATGCAGTCTTTGGACCCTGCTCCGTGATGTGATCGGCCACCTAACTCAGAAGAGAAGTATGATGCTTAGGATCCTTCATAATCAATGAGTTCCGAGCCATCCCGAACCTGTGATCGAACTCTACTATAGTCCTGGGGGCACGGTACTCGGGACCAGCGAGCATGCGGCGGATGGTCTCCTCAGAAATATTGTACTCGCCGACCACTCACCTATACCTCTATCAATCTAGGCTGTGACATAGCCTTCTTCCCGTTGGGAAAATTGCGTTGAATCGTGGCAGGATAAGATTCATAAAAGTTCCTGACAAACACCACGGAGTATTGCCCAAGAGACTGTCAACCACCATAACCCATATTGTATCATTGTGTCCTGTAGACCTGGGATACATCTAAGTCCATCATCAATAACCCTGGGCTCCTCATATATCAAACGAGTGGGTTTGCCTCGCTTTTTAGGTTGAATGCCCTCCAAAAATATGGCCTCCATCCCCTCTACGCATAGTAGTATCCGGTGCTGATAATGAAGATGGTGCGACGAAGGACTAGACATCTCCTCTGTCCTCAGAGGCCCCCTCAGAAATTTGCTCCTTCCTAGAAGGGGTCATCTGGGGCATGCTAGTCCCTGTCTCCTCACTACCTTCATAATCAGATTGGGAAGGACTATAGCTCTGAACCTGAGGCTGCCTAGACCTGGCAACAACTCTAGTCTATGGTCGAGCTATCTCTTGGTCAGGCTGGGCATCATATATCAGTAATGATCTACTCATACTGAGGGGTCTGATCATCACTGAACTATCGTCATGTGTAGGCTCATCTCTGAGCTTCCTTGTGAAAGCCTCAATCTACAAATGATTTTCTTTTAGGGCCATAGTATCTGAAAAATAAACATAAACGACCCATAATTATCCCCAACAATCAAGAAACAAAAAGCAAAAACTTCATTTAAGCAGTTGCAGAAGGGCTCTACGAGAGGTCCATTACGAGTCATAGTGAGCACTACGAGACGTAAAGTGCTATCGTAGATCAGTGCTTCAGAATAATAAAGGTCACTGGAAATGTTTACGAGACCTAGGTATGACTCATAAACCAATTTACGAGTCGTAAACTGGTTCGTATAAAATTCGAGAGAGTAATTCAGAATAGGCAAGGATCGATGAGACCTATGTACGAGTCGTAAAGTGATCTATGACTCGAAGAAGGTCTCGTCTGATGAACACTCAGATTATCAAGTGTCTAGAATTTCCTAGAGGGGCAATTATGGCTCGTAGAGTAATCTAAGAGTCATAAAATATTCTCGTGAACAAGAATTTCAGGTACCTGACCTATCTAAGTTCATCACACGGACCCTAAGAACATATTCAATCCTAATTTCTACTAGCATCGAAGCAAACATATGCACAATCACAAGCTTAGCATAAAACAACCATCCCCCAACATGGTTAACACACTAATCACCCCATCAAAAATTATCTAGCATCAACCACCCTACAATTCCAACTATCTCAATTCGGCCCAAATATTATCATACTCCTATGCTATCGATACCAATTTATGCTCATAAACTATTCAAAACCATTCAATCAAACAAGATGCATGATCCCATGAAAACTATAATTATTCATCACAGAGCCTAAAATACCCAATTTCTAGAATCAAATATTCTATTCAATCAATGACAATCCTATGTCACATTCACAATTCAAATCCAACAATGATATCATGATCAAACACCAACTCAAAATGCTCATCAAGTCAAACAAGTACTAATCATGGCAAATTAATGATCAAAATTAAATCAAGAACTTACCACAAATGAAGAATAACTTGAAGAACAAAAAAGGAGAAGATGATTGAATCCGAAACCCTAGGTGCCAAAATATCACTTCGAAAAAGTGTTACACTATCCGAAAAGTGATCAAAAAATGAGGAGGGAAAATATTTAAGAAATTGCGGTCAATTAGGCCAAAAGTGGGCTCAAAATATTTTGACCCTCCTTTTATGCCTTTACCGGGTCGCAGTTAAAATTACTGGGCTTGGGTCTACGAAACCCCGACTACGAGTCATAGATCGATCTATGACTCGTAAGTTCTAGTCTCGTAGACCTCTCAACACTTAGAAAAATTCAGAATCTTACTGGAGTTCCACAAACCCTATTCGTGACTCGAAGTATGATCTACGAGTTGTAAAGTTGGCTTGTGGCTTGTGTGCACACTGTTCATGCTCACTGAAAATCTCTACGAGATGGGGTTACGAGTTATAAAGTGCATCTGACTCCTAATTCCATTATTTCTCATCAAAATCTACTGCGTCTTTTACCTGCGTACTCTTTATAAGATTCACTTGCACCCTATATGCAACAAACCCATTGTGAAAAATAGCAATCGAAACACAATCAAACAACTACCTAAGAATCCAAAAATTGAAATAAACTCAAAACTAAGCTAAAACATCAAAATCCTTGGGTTGCCTCCAAAGTAGCGCCTGATTTATTATCGTGGCACAGCTTAGACAAATTAGCTACTAGACTTCACCAATTGCCCAAACCTCACTTTTCAACTCATTAGGATGCTTCATAGACTGATGGATATCAAAGACAACTTCTTCATCATTCACTCTGAATCAGAGTTGACCCACCGTCATATCCACTGGAGCTCATCCTATGGCTAGGAATGGTCTTCCTAAGATGATTGGAACTTCAAAATCAACCTCACAGTCTAGAATCGCAAAATCTACAGGGAATATGACTTTTTAAACCTTACTAACACATCATAGAGTATCCCCACAGGTTTCTTCACAGTTCTATTTGCTATTAACAACCGCATGTTAGTAGGGGTAGGGGCACCCAAGACTAGCTTCTTATGGATCGTAAGAGGCATCAAACTGATACTTGCACCCAAATCACATAGTGCACTTGCGAACTCCACATCTCCTATAGTGCAAGGTATAGTGAAAGCACCTGGGTCTTCATGCTGTTGAACCAAGGACTTAGCACTGATAGCACTACAATGTTGAAGCTCTTGAGAAAGTTCCTGACTCACTGTGCATTTTTTGGTAACCAAATCCTTCATATATTTTGCATAACATTTTATCTAAAGCTTCAATAAGAGGGATGTTGATAGATAGTTGCTTAAGCATAGAGAGGAAGTGTTTGAACTTGCCTTCCTCCTCCCTCTTTTTGAGTCTTTGAGGGAACAGGGGAGGAGGCCTTGCGACAGGCTTATACTTCTATGGCTCTTTAGCTAGCTCAGTCACCCCATCTTTGACACAATCATCTCCTTCAACCACATATTTATCTGCAACTATCCTCTCACGAATATCTTCTACCTCAACTGGCATAGGAGGATCAATGGTACTCTTGCCACCCCTAGTAGTAATGGCCATACATTGCCCTTCATTCTTTGGATTTTGAACTGTGTTTCTAGGCAATGTACCCTTTTGATGCTGATTCAACTTAGTTGACACTTGACCAAATTGTCGCTCAAGCTATTTAATAGCCATAGAATGAGACTCTATCTTTTGAGTAATGCTTGAAATATCAGATTTCATGCCCCTTAGAGTTTCATCTTGTGTGTCGGCCTTCTGTAACAAATGATCAAACATCTCCTCAATTCTAGAATTGCTTGTAGGGGCATCTCGGTTATGTGGTGGCACATATGGACCATTTCTAAAACCATCTCTTCTGCCCCAATATGCTTCAAGACCCTTATTCCTCTCATAATAACCAGCTCAGTTATCTCTATATGCTCCATCTCTACCATAGTTTCGACCTTGGTTTCCTTGACCATGGTGCCAGTAGTCCTGATTGGACCCTTGGGCATTGGTCCGGAAAACCCTCGCTTGATCATTCACAAAGTAAGCATCCTCCTCAAAATAAGACTCCTCATACATAGGTGTACATAGAGGTTGATGAACTACCGCATTCACTCTTTCCTGATTCTGCTTGACCACAACATCCATGCTTGTGCGAAGTTGAGCAAGTTGTTGCATAGTCTCCAAATTGATCTTGGCTTGCTCTGAACCAACATTTACGAGACATGAACTGCTCATAGAAGCTCTATCCCATTGTCCCCATGCACAATTCCTCTCGACTACTTATTCCATATGTTCGACAATCCTTGCAAATGGTTGATCTAAAAATATGCCCCCCATGATGGTGTCGGCACAGGCTTGACTATTTTCATCGAGGGCATGGTAGAAGATCTCCACCAAGGCATCATAACTATCTTGTGTTCAGGAATGCTCCTCAAACACTTAGATAAACTGCTCCCATGTAGTGCTAATTGAATCACCAGGAAGTTGCTCAAAGTTGTTGATCTGATCCTTTAACTTGAGCTTTTTCGATCTAGAGAAGTAGCTCTCTAAAAAGGCCTTCTGCAAATCTACCCAACTAGTGATTAAACTCTGTGGGAGCTCAGATAGCCATAACACAACATTGCCCATAAGTGATAATGGGAAAACATGAAGTCCCACAATATCCATAGACAAATTCTATTTTCACACCACACTCTTACAAACAAATGCCATATTGTGCAAGTGACTAGGTGGATCCTCTGATGCTAGGCTCGCTAATAATCCACAATTTTACAGCATTTGAAGTAACCCACTAGAAACTATGAACTTTGTGTCAGCCGGTAGTGGTTGCAACACAATATCCCCGAGGTCACATCCATAGCCACAGGGTTCAACCTATATTAATTCCACCAATAAACATTGTCATTGAAATCCCGAAGCTATGGAATATTCTCCAAAGGAGGTGGTTTGTCATTCCAATCATCATCATTAACATTCTTTGGATCCACCTAGTCTATATTACCCACGATGTTATATTACCCACGATGTTAGCATTTTTTTGGGCCATTCTTCGTATAATTCTTTGGATCTCTAGATCAAGTGGAATTAAGGGATTGCCTTGACTCCTAGTGTTGGGCATAAACTACTAGTATACCCCGCAAAGAAACAGAAGCTAAAACAAAAGAAAAATACAAGGGAACTAAGGATTAACACTTGAATTACAAATGTGAATTCAATTAAGTCTAGCCATATTCCCCCATAACTGCACCATAATCTTTGATCACACCCTAATTACATCTCTCTTTTAGAGGATAAAGCGGTCGTTGTCAAAAATAAAACCTAACAATGTTAGGATCGAATCCCATAGAGAATACAGAGACTCAAAACGAATTCACCAATACACAATCCAAGTAATTAAAACTCAATTCTGCGAATGGAGGGGGTTTGTAATATTCAACAAGAAATTAAACTAAACTAACTAAAGTAAGAGATAATCAATAATGGAGAGCAACTTGGGAATTGTGTTCCCCATGATTCACCAACTCAATATCCTCGGATAACACAATTCTCAACTAGAGTATAACATGTAGGATGGTAATTTAAGTTCACCAAGCCCTTTGGTTAAAGGTTAGAGGTGAATTTCACTATGTGACTTGGCCCATCTCCGTAGTGTGCAATACCAACCATTACCTATAGTCCCAGTCAACCTCCCCTTGGTCTAGTTTGGGTGATTAGATAAGAACATATCATCAAATCCTATTAATCAACATATAGGGTGCGCAGAGGCTAGAAAGGGGTTAGGTGGACACCACGGATAGGATCGGTGGGACCGGGACCCCAGCGGCTTGAATAGGTTACAGGTGGTGTGGGACCATATGCCATACAAGATTGACTCAAGCATCAGTACCACAATGTTTTACGTCCATAATAGGCGGTATGCCATCCCAAGTCCGTTGGGTTTCTTAGCACAATAGTGACCTTACTGACCCAACATTAAACTACAAGACAATTATTTTGACTTTTTTGGGCTTTCCAGATGGACTTTGAGCGGCTCTCCCTACCTTATAATGCACTTTCAACTTAGCCCTCCTCAAGTCCCTTACTGGTCATACCGATTTATGCAGCTTGGTTCTATTTCCAGAGGTTATTGTACGCATAAGTAGTGGCGTAAGGGCAAACATTAGCTGTTGTAGTAGTTCCTAGTTGATGTTATGTAACCTACTGAGTCATCTGTTTCCCACGAGCAGAGCTCACTAGAGTGTTACCTTAGATCTCTCCCTGCTCCTTCAGACTATGGGATCGAACAACCCATCCCCCCCTCATCCAATAGAGCAGAACAAGAGACAATTTAGCCAATAATCATATTATTTAGACAAAAGTATACCTACAAAAGTGTAGTAACTTTGAGAGAATTTACTAAGGATATTTCTCTCAAACTCTAGACTCTAGACTAAGGACTTTGTCTTAAGATTTTACTATGATTTCTGTTGAGCTTTAGTTGTCTCTAACTTAACACTTGGCCTTCCTTTTATTGGAGTAGGTTGGCCTAATAAACCGACTCTAAAATAAAAAATTACCACACATGGAACACTATTTTAGTAATGGATAGGCCCTACCTTATTCTAAAAATAGCAAGTCTTATCAAGACGAACTATTTTTATCTAATTTATTCAAATCGAGCCCCACCTAACATGTGAATGGAGCCTATCAAAACAAAAGATAAAAACCAAAAACATGATGTTAGCATGTGACATCATGTGCAAGCTGGTGAGTCAGCAACTTGTAGGCGGCTGCAAGCAGATGTGTAAGCTGCTTGTAGACATCTGACAAGCTGGTGGGTATGCTAGTTGTTGGCAGTATGGAAGCACGTGCGCAAGCTACTTGTAGGCGGCTTTCAAGCAAGTGGGTACGCTGTTGGCATGGATACTTGGTGACGAAGTATTATAGCTGGCTTGTGGACAAAGTTTGTGGTAGGCTTGGTGGGAAAGGATTGTGGCTAACTTGGGGATAAAGTTTGGGTAGGCTTGGTGGCAAAGGATTGTGGCTAACTTGGTGATGAAGCTTTGGGGTAAACTTGGTGAGGAAGCTGAGGTAATTTTGATGGGTAATTTGGGTAATTTTGGGAAGTGGTAATTTTTTGATGGAGGTGGTAACTTTGGTGTGGTGAAACTTGCACATTTCATCGGGTAGCATCGGAGAGGTTGAAGGTGTCATCAACAGGCCTAAGTTCCTTCTTCTATCCACCAATTGACCCTGTGTTTCTTCTTGCTCAACTCTTTATTCTCAAGGCCTCTCTTGAGCGATCTAGTAAACTATATGTTCCTGCTTATTGGTCCAGCAACATTTTGATCCCATTTTTGTGGCGGGATATTTGGCCTGATGCTCATCATTTTTTGAGTGACCTGATCTCTGGTGATCTCGTATTAAACCTTGTATTCTTTGTTAGCTTGTTGAACCTATTCCCAGCGAGGGTGGTTGTCGGTGTAGTTCCACCGTGCTCCTTCTTTGGGCTATATCTCCTTTGGGATGCATCTATTCTGCTGGAAAATGATTCTTTGTGCTTCGTGGTATTCGTCTTCTAAGGACAAAATAGAGACAGGGAATTTCTAGCATAGGGAAATTTCTACTCGGGCATGGACCTGTTTGTTGATTATTTTCATTGACCTGTGCAACATAAAAATCTTGGCCTCGTAGGAATCTCTCAAGAAAAACACACACCATCATCTAGGCCATAACCAAAGTAAGAACTTCTGCAAAGGTGGTTAGATTCTGTCGAAATCCCTGGATAGGTTGCACTTCAACTCTATAAGGATGTGGTATTGGTGACATAGGTACCAAAACAACCATAGGAGTTCCTAGGAGAAAACATTTATGATAAGGACGAAGGCGTGGAAGAATGGGCACTCCAGGTGGACTCCACGAGGTTTGAGGATGGATCCTCTATACTTTCTAAATAGTTGGAGTTTGTGGAACATCCTTCTTTCCACCATTATTGACGGATCAAAAGGATCCCCAAAGTAGACGAACAATTCTGTTGGGTAGTTCGCTATTCCATCTAGAGGTGTTGGTGGCCTTCTGATCATTGAGATGGATGCGGGGTTTCTAGAGTTGATATCTTCAATGAAGAAGTGGAATAACCTGGGGCAGTAGTGTACGACTTGAACTATTTTCTGCAAGCTATTCCCTTTGTTCTGATCTCAAGGGGATCCTTGAATTGTCTGTAGATGTCGAACACAACGATGAGGTCTCTTCCAGGGATTGTTGAACCAAGGAGCTTGGTTCTAAATCATAAGCCCGAGAAGAACTCAATCACGACTGAGTGCCTGGTGATCGGCTTGGTCATTAGGATTTCTCTTGATGGAGTACTAAAGTTCTGAAAGTGAAATCTAGTGATCATTGGGTAGGACTACTGGGTTGAGGATAGACGATGCATCCCCTGTGTCCATGAGTGTGGTTATGTGCCCTGACTTATTCCATTTGGATGAGAAGATAGCCAACTGAATATGTTGTGGCTTGTTTCATCATTGGTGTTGCCATCCTCCTCTGCTGCTTTGTACACTTCTAAGGAGAAAAGGGTTTTGCCCGTTGGTTCATCCTCCATGGAGAAGATAGACTCCAGGTGAAACACCCCACATTTTACTTGTACTAATTATATGTGAATAAATCATGATATGGATTGGTCAAAGTAGCGTCAATTCTTGAAAGTGCTTAATTCTTGTGTTAACGGGTGATATGGGCGTCTAACGCTTAAGAGAGTCTTGTGTATATGTGTTATGTGTTGAATTGAGGATATAACATCCTTAAAGAAAGTAAGATGATTGAGGTGGTTGTATGAATTAAAAATCTAGTAGGTGATTCATCTACTTGCTTAGCTTAAAATTGCAAGCTAAACGGAGACGAGGTTCGACGTCAAATTTGTTCAAGTATGATCATGAATAAAATCAGTTTTAAGTGAGTAATTTTAGACCAAATTTTAGCATCATAAGTGGACCTTATTTTCAGTCCAAGAAGAGCGTAATAAGAGCCCAAGTATATTCCAAATCACTTGACTAAATTGTTCAGAAAGCTGGAAGTTGGCGGCCCAAGTCCAATGAAATTTGACACCCATTTGGGCCAAAGTAAGAGGCCCAAGTTGCTACCTGATTTGGTCCATAATAAGGGGTCTTATATGGTCAAGAGCCTAAGGAAATTCGTCCAAAATGAGGCCCTTTAAGAGGGGATTAAAAGCGAAAAGATTGAAGAAATGTCTTAGCGTCAACAATTGAAAGCTTGCTGTCCGAGTGATTGTTTTTATGATATTGGACTGCCTAGAAGTGTTGTGTTACTGCGAATACTAGTTTTATTGCCTAATATGGTGTAGATAAATATTTGGGGGAAAGGCAGCCACCCAAGGTAGTAACGAGTTCATACAACGAGGTATGTAAGGTTACTTGAATTAGTATCATTTGGCATGAAACAAAGAACCTTCGGTAAGTAAAAGTAATTATCTAGTCCAATATAACAAAAATCCATATATCCACTCTTGCAATGTTCATATGCTCCTATATATAGTTACCTTTAAATCTATGTAAAAGAATACATGGATACCAAGCATAAGAGTTCTTGATGCTAAACAAAGTTCATGAGTTATTTCATTTCATACACATTTCGTT
>JAPFFP010039663.1:0-15051 GCA_026153255.1 Solanum medicagineum | reverse complement strand
TCGATCCCCTTAAGCGTTAGACGCACGTATAGCCCATTAACACAAGATTCAAGCATTTTTGAAATTTAGCGTCGTTTACCCTTTTCATGTCTTGTTTCCTTTGGGTTGTACCAATATTATAAGGGTGTGGGGTGTTACACTTTGATGAGCTTCCATCTTCCATTTTCAAAACTATTTTAGAAACCTTCATCATTCAGCTTGCCTATAGAGATTAAATTTAGGCGTATGTCAGGGATGTACCTAACATCCTTCAGAAAAAGCTTCATTTCGTTCTCCATTCCCAAACAAACATCTCCCTTACCTATAATTTTTGACAAGTTTCCATTTTCCATCTTTGCAACACCATAGCCTCCATGGGTGTAAAATGAGAAGAGTTGTTTGTGTGGTGTGCCATGAATGGTTGCACCACTATCAATTACCCAACTCATCTCTTAGGTTAATTGACTAACAATCTCATCATCACAGGTGATATTGACCTCTTCGATAAGATTTTCTCGTTTATCATCACTGTTCGCCTCTCGCTTCTTTTCTTTGTTATTTTGTCATTCATTCTTCAATTTTTGACAAAATTGCTTGACGTGACCTTTCTTCTTGCAGTAATGGCACTCGACATTTGCATGATTGTTCAATTTTTCTCTACTCCTGTCTTTGGAGCTTGAACCCTTAACTTGGCTTCTCTCCCTATTTTCAGTAACCATAACTTCTAACTATGAGGAATATGTTGAACCTTAGGATCTACATCTCATTTCTTTATTTAATATACTGCTTTTAATAGCTTCCATGCTTACTATGCCATTTGGGGCAGTATTTGTTAAAGAAACTTTCAGAGTCCCCCATGACTTTGGTAAAGAAGCTAAGGTCATAAGAGCAGTTATCTCATCATCAAACTTTATGCCCATTGTCGACAACTGATCTACCATTTCTTCTATATATGTTGTTTAGGTGATCAGCTACAAAAGTATTTTCTTAATATTTTACTTCCATCAACTGAATTAAGTAAAATAGTTTGTTGTTGTCGGTCCTTGAAGCATACAACTGCTCCAACTTATTCCACAGTATTCTAGCATTATTTTCGTTACAAATATGATTGTAAACATTGTCATCGACAAAGTGTCGAATATATCCACAAATTTGTTCATGCTCAAACACCCACTCATCATCGGACATCTCTTCCGATTTGACGATAGAGATTACCGGCATGTGCATCTTCGTAACCATGAGAAGATCCTTCATTTTGCTTCTCCAGATACGGTAGTTTGAACCGTTCAGGTTGATCATTTTGCTCGTCTTACCTCTATTGTCATAAAACTAGACTAGTCTCTAATACCACTTGTTGGGGCCCATGCAGCGGAGTAAGCAATAAAATTTTAGGAGGAATAAATTGAGCAAAGTAGACACCAGAAAATTTAATGTGGTTCACCCAAAACTTTTGGGCTACGTCCACAAATCAACACTTCTGTTATTTATTCTCTTACTATTACAAATAGAAGGCACAAGTATATAACTGCTTCTACTATTAGAAATAGTAGGCTCTCAGAGAAAAAACCATATATAGTTTCACTATTTTGTCACATATTTCTTTTACGAAAAAATATTTCCTAGGCGCACAAACATTCTATTTTTTTTACTGACTATTTTATTTTATTTTATAGTCTATGTTATACTCCCTTTGTCTCATATTAATTGAATTTATGAGGTAATGACACATATCAAGAAAAACATTCAAAGACAAAATCTAGTCCATACTTTCCACTATTGTCCTTTGTGAAACCATAAATATGTGTAATTTATTTTCTAGAAAATATAAAACTTCAATAAATGAAAGGGAAAATATGAAAAAAGTTTCAAACCATTCTTTTTAAACTTTGAATAATTAAACTATTTTGAACATTGAAAAAAGTCTCAAAACTTCAATTAATTTGAGATGGAGGGAGTACCTCACAGATAAAATACTCAGTATATTTTATTCTCTCTGTGGCTCTCGATGTTTTTTTCTCTCCTTTGTGATGTGCTTGATGTTCAAAATGAGGAACTCTTGAGCTCCTTTTATAGTGCAAAATTGCCTGCAATTAGTAGACTCTTTTTTGACAATTGAAAAGGAAGGTTGCTGAGTTGCTGGCCAACCAACTATGTAATTCAAAACATGGCCTCTTTTGTTGACATAAAAAAATATCAACTTGTTGAGTTGAAAAATAGGGGTTGGACCCCACAAAGTGTGAAGAGGTACGACATATGTGGACATATAAAGTATGAAAGTAAACAATGTAAAATTTTCAATTAAAAAAATATATAACATAAAATTAGAATAATAAAACTTGATCCAAAAATTTGAAAAGTTTATCTAATAATATTAAAATGATGTTACACTTAATCAGTTGACATAATAATACTAAAATGGTGTTACCTACGAACATAAAAAATTCACATCACAGATCTTTTATAGACATCTTTTTAACCTTTAAAGTTTTCACTTTGTAGTAATGTAACAGGATGGAATTCAACACTATAAATCATGATATATGATAAAACCTTGAAGTTTAGAATATTCATAATATTTTCTTTAAATAAAAAAGAATAAACTTTTATTTCTTTTTGGTTACTTAAGTCGGGCAACAACATACTTAATCCCTCCAATTTTTTCAATGAAAATTTTCAACTAAAAGAGTAAACAAGGGAAATTATTAGAAAGGGAGAATCCATTGACAATTGTTAATTGTGGATAATTTATATATAAGAGCTAGAAAAAATAATAATGGCAATAATAAATTAGATTTTGAAGAAAATTATAATAAAAGAAACATAATGTACTCCGAATTTTTCAAAATGTCTAAATTACTTCATTTCTTTGTGGTACAATAAAGAGTGGCTAATAAATTAAAAATTATGTGCTATATCACATTTTAGGCATTCAAGGTTTGTATTTTAAGTTTTGAAGCTAAACATGTTGCAAAATAAAAGTTGGCAAAAGTTATTACAAGTTTCATTTTAAAGATTCTCTGAAATTTGGGTCAAATATTTCAAAGACTTTTGTTAGTGCTAACTTATTTTGTTTGATAACCATTTTTCAGGAAAAGCACCAAAAAGAAAATGAAAGCATTCTCAGGAAAGAGAGGATCAACTCGTATAAAAAAATGAAAAGAAATCAATCAACCACTAAGTAGATTGAAAGAAATTAGGCAAAAAGGAAAACTCAAATTGGTGAATCAATCAAGATCAATCAGAGAAGATTTTTAAGCACTAAACAGATTGAAAGAAATCAGGCAAAAGGAGAAACTCAAATCAGGCGAATCAATCAAGATCAATCAGAGAAGACTTCCAAGGAAAAAGATATCACTATCAATCAAGATTAATCAAAAAAAAGATTTGTGCAAATTATTGAGAAGAATAAGATGATTGTCTATCCTAAGCCTTATCCTTATTCTTGGAAAGAGGATTCATCATTGCCTCAATCCAAGAATCAATTCTCTTGGGATGCCATCTCTTCTACATAAACAGCGGCATCTAGGATATCTCTAAGCATACAAGCCTACTGTATTCAAGATCTTCTTCAAACTCTTTATCTTTAATTAAGAAAAACAGTGTAATTCATTTTTTTACCATGAAAACAAAGAGAGAAAAGAAGAAAAAAACTGAAAGAGAGGACTATATTAAAAGAAAAAGAAAATAAGAAAAAGATTGAGAGTAGTTTGAGTTAAATTCTTGTAATCACAAATTTTCTATGGCTTGGAGAGATATCCCTTGCAACCCAAGGGGACTTGACTTGATTCTCGGGTGACCGCTAAAAGGTCAGTCAAGAATCCAATACTTGTTTCCCAGTGAAGGACACCTCTTCTACATGATCATTCTCACTCGGCTCGTGCTCATGAGGAAGTTTCTATAGGTCGTAGCTGGGCTCATAGACGACACTGACAGCTTTTTAATAAATGATATTTTGGTCTTTTTTCACTCTTTCAAATCCTAAACCTGACGTTTTTACACCTACATAAATTCCTAAACCGATCAATTGAACCTTTTTATGTTAAAACACCTTCTTCAACTTAGAGCAAGGTTTTAAGGGAGAAAAAGGCTAGGGTTTGAGGATAATCTTGTGCGGTTTTGCAAGTTATTTCAAGATTCAAAACTTCTTGGTATATAAGGCCAATCAAAACATAGATTATGTTCTTTCATATACCCGATAACCTGAATTGATGAAGTTGTAAGCGCATTGAGTCTCCCATGAATATCTCTTAAAGGTTTCTCTAGAATCCAAATATATTCCTATATGATCTAGCCTGAATTACTTGTTTTATGAATAAAATGCTTTAATTAGGTGATTTTTCTTTTTTACATGAACCTTAGCATGAATTCTTGTTATATTTATATATTTCACTTAAATGGATATACATGAGTATAATTTAAGCCTAAAGAGTCTATGGGATCCCTAAATGCTTTAATTCTACTTTTGTTTTCATGAATGCTATAAGTTAGAATAAGTTGTGGATTCAGGATTTGAAGATTGTAGGTGCTCATCTGGGAGGTGTACTTTAAGGAAAAAAAGTTAGTGCTGCTAGTGGGATTTTACCCTCGTCTGGCAGCTCGCTCTGAACCTTAGGAAGGCACACAGAACCAAAGCACCCACGAAACTTCTTGTTCAGTGGGTGCTTATCTTTAAATTTACATAATTTTTTCATATTTTCTATGTAGATACACAAACAAAATTTCGGGGTCAATGGGTATTCGAGCACCTAGCATTGACCACATAGATCCGTCCCTGGTTAGAATGATGCATGATAGAGTTCTTATGAGTCAAGAGTTGAACTTTAGAAGAATGTAACCAAAGAATTGATAGTTGATGTAATGAATTGAGTTGACAAATGTAATGAATTAAGTTGACAAATGTCCAATGAGACTAGATGAATGAGTTAACCGTAGGGTTGATATCTTTATGAGCATGTTGAGTCTTGGGAGAAATATTGAGCACTGAATTGAGTAAGAGTAAGTCCAACTCGAACTCAATAACTACAAAGTGGTGTAGGAGAGGATTGGACCGTACAATCAAATGTTTCCTATTATCTCAAAAAGAGGATTTGATGTTACTGATTTTGGATCCACTGATGGTATGTCCTATTCCCTGGAAAGGTATTGGATGGATATGACAAAAATATCGCTTCGTTGTATCATCACCGGCTCATATGTGATAGTTGTCGACTAGAGAAACTCCCAAATGGGTCTTGATAGTACTTTGAGTAGACTGGATTAGATGGTATATGAGTGTTCATTGTATAAACTGTATTCTTATTTTAGACTCTAGACATGCTGATTGAGTTTCCTACTTCTTGAGTTGAGCTATATGAGTTGATGTTATTCTTCCTTTACATGTTTCTTTCTGCCATTTTACATACTTGTACATTCCACGTACTGACGTCCATTTGGCCCTGCATCTTTTTATGATGTAGAGACAGGTATTAGCGGTCATCAATAAGTGCTCGGTAGAGGACCTATTTGTATTCAGCTGATTGATAAGTCCTCCCCTACTTTCGGAGGACATCATGCTTTTGTTCTAGCATTGAGTTAGACTTATTTTATTCTATTTTGAGGTAGCGATAGATCTGTCATTGACACCATTAAGTCAAATGTTTTAGAGGCTTCATAGACTAGACTGTTGAGTTATGACTGGACTATATTTTTGACTAGTTTCTTTCATACTAGTCTTACTCAATTGATGGATAGATTGTTCGGCCTTTGGCCTTTTATTATAGTTTGTCATTTTTTTCTTTAAGTATTCTAATTCATTGATGTCTTCCGCTATTAAAATGCGATTGAACAAATGCGATGAGGCCGAGTGGTTCGTTTAGGGCTAGCAATAGTCTCTGAGTGCCGATCACGACAAGGTACCTCTCGGGGCGTAACATACATATGTAGGTGCCAGCATTGTCCGATGGTTTTGAATTGCGGCATTAAATTAATTTTTCTCCAAGATAAAATGGGAGAACGGTTCTATAAATAGCATCAATGCAAATTACAGAACTCCAACAAACTCAACAAATGGAGCAAATCATACATCACTTTTGTTTTATTTGAAAATAATGCCGGAAAATAGAAGAGAATTTCAAATTTTTTTGGTGTATTCATGTATAAAATCTAAGGCAAGACCACCACTAAATTCAAAAGGTGACCTTTTTGGTTCACTTCAAATGGTGTCATTTTTCCATTTTTCATTAGCTCCATTTTTCATTAGCGCCTTAAATATCCAACAAATACTTTTTCAATTCTTTTTTAATTATCATATTGTACTATTTGAGAATCGATGTGCTGAATTTTTAAAGTTAAATTACATTACATAAGTTTAATATTTTAAAATAAAAATTTTATTATTCAAAATTTATGCCAATGTTACTAAAATTACAAAGTTTTTCATACCATCACCATTTAAAAAATTAAATATTCAAACAAAACTTAACTGGACATTTTCAACTTTAAACAAGGTTTTTAATCCAAATATATTTTAGGAATATGATTTATTTTGTTACCAAAGCATGAGATTTCTTTCGTTGAAAAATTTAGACAGCAGTGGTACAAATTTGGAGAAAATATTATAGTGGAGATTGACAGATTTCTGAAAATTGAGTTTGATAAAGTGGGGCAAGCAGTCCATTGTTACATGTTCCTCCACCAAAGATTTTCAGTTTAATTTTGGTACTGAAGAAATGGCAGAGAATGCGCACCCGCAAAAAGCTTTTGGCTGGGCTGCCAGGGACACCTCTGGAATTCTCTCTCCCTTCCATTTTTTTCGCAGGTACCTTCTTCATTTGAATATAATTCTTTGAATTTAATGACTATAATTTTGAAACATTTTATACAGAAAGCCTATTGATGTTGATGTACATGAGAAACGAAAACAAAATTTTTTCCTTGGAAAATTTATATTATAATAATTTTTTCACTCATTTTCACCAAATCAATTTTTTGGGTAAATATATCATGGAAAATAAATTTTTTTTTCCTCACCAGTTCAATTAAATTATTCTTTTAAGGGTTGCCAGCGAACAGAATAATAATAATTTTTTAATAGTGAACGATGATATATTCCCCTTTCGAAAGTATATTTTATATTAGATTGCTTGACCGTCACTAATTAGCTAGTCATGTAGAATTCTTCCGAAAAAAGTGCCACGAATACCTGGACAAGATACTTTATTATGGAGTATGATAGTTTAGGTTGTAATTGTGAATTTATGTATTCGTGATGGCAGAGAAAATGGAGATGATGATGTTACAGTGAAGATACTCTACTGTGGAGTGTGTCACTCAGACTTGCATTGTTTGAAGAATGAATGGGGTTTCACAAAATATCCTATTCTCCCTGGGTAAGATGCTTTTGATCACCAAGTTATGCTGATTTTATTCGCCTTATTGGTTATGATGATCCAACTAGTAAGATTTGCAATATTATTATTTATAGGAATAAGGGAGTTGTTGATTGGTTCTCTATCTAGATACTTAGATGCAAATGTTTCGTACAAACAAATTTAGGTTATAATCCAACAAACGTGGGAGAAGAATAGGACAAACTAGAGTTTTGGCATTTCCACCAAGGTAACTGTCATCTTTTCTTGGTGAAGAGATGATTAAAGGGTATAATCAGAGAAACAGATGCTTTCCAGTAAAGTCTATAACAATCATTGGTAGCAGAATAGCAGTTGAGTTCAGAAAATTTGGAAAAATTTCTGTTTCCTGAGCCATGAAAGGAAATGCGTGCTAGATTTTACTTGAAGTTTGCCTCACAGCTAAATGATAAATGCCTACACCAATCCCCTTCAAGACAAGAACTTGAAATTTCTTGTGTGCTCAACTTTATTGTTTTAGATGTTCAGAAGTTACACACTAAAGCATCTTTTGTTAGTGTAGATTACAAATGTGAATAATTTGGATTAGTTCATGACTTTTGGTTAGCTTCTTCAAGTTTGTTAGTCACAGGTCCAGTCAAGGTACTGTAGCTAATCATTTTTGAACTGATTGTATCAATGAAATCATTACCTCATCCAAAATTTACACACTAGAGCTCCTTCTCATGATTCTTGACACACATCAGATTTCAGACCACCAAAGCATTGTGATGTGATGGATATTCTCCCTCCAATCTTAATTGAGGTCTCCAGTTTGAACAATGGTAATGAAAAAACTCCCTTCAATCAGAGGCTAATGTAAGATTTCTAGAATATGGGTGCACTACTAAAGAAAGGAGAAAAAAATTGCTTTAGATGGCAACTGGTTCTTGTTCCTCTTGGTAAATAGCAAAGCTTTTAGTCATGTGCACTGTTAAGACTTTTTGTAGCATGGGTTCAGCAAGTAATATTAGACCAATTATAAGATATCTAGTTTTGCGCAAAGACCATGGGTTCTTGTCCCCAAAAATCACACATAAATTTGCTCCTGCCTTTAATGAACCTTATGCAAAGCAAATCCAGATTAGTTGAGGCCCCAAAGATTTACCAGGCACGGAGGAAACTAAAATTTGAGAAAATGATTTCATGTGAACTTTATTACGGAGTCCATTGTCACTAAATTAGAAACTTCTGTCTGTTCTTAGTCCTAGTTGGATGTGCTTGCTGCTGTTCTCTGGTATCTAGATTTGAATCACACATTATCAAATCATTTACTTTCAAAAACTACTGTTATTCTGGTTGAAAGCATATCCGTGAAATTCAGGAAAAGTTTACTAGATGACCACTAGCATGCTCCATTTTGGGTCTTCAATCAATGGTTAACTAGTTCTTAGAATCACTTTGAATAGTAGGGTACGTAGTGAACAATATCTTGAATTTTCCAATTTAATGTCAGAAGTTTAGTGTTAACTTATCAGTATAAATAACTTTTGTGTGCAGGCATGAAATTGTTGGTCTCGTTACAACAGTTGGCAGTAGTGTCCATAAGTTCAAGGTTGGGGACCGAGTTGGAGTTGGGGTGATTGTAGGATCCTGTCAAACATGTGACATCTGTGAAAAGAGCTTGGAGAACTATTGTCCCAAAGTGAAATTTACCTACAACTCCACATACCATGATGGTACAAATACCTATGGCGGTTACTCTGATATGATAGTTGTTCATCAGCGCTTTGTTCTTCAATTTCCTGACAACCTACCTTCTGATGCTGGGGCACCTTTATTATGTGCTGGAATCACCATATACAGCCCAATGAAGTACTATGGTATGACCAAATCAGGCAAGCATTTGGGTGTCGCTGGATTGGGCGGCCTTGGTCACATTGCAGTGAAGATTGGAAAGGCCTTTGGGTTAAAAGTTACTGTCATCAGCACCTCTCCAGAGAAGGAAGTTGAGGCCATCAAGAAGCTTGGTGCTGATGCTTTCGTTCTAAGTAGTGATCCAGCAAAATTGAAGGTAAGTGGAGAAAGAAATGAAAGAAAAGTTTAAAAATCCTAAACAAGCTATGTTCTTAAGAAGATTAATAAAGCAGTTCAGCATTGTGAATGTTTATTGACAGCATTTAAGTCACCAAAGTTTTGTTGAAAAAACACTATTGCAACAAAAAGATAGAAATAAACTTCTCGATGAATCAACTAGAATCGATTCAGTATTGAGTCAACCATCCATATTTTAAGCATTTTTATATTAAATATGCATCAATACCAAATTAGTTCAAGTAGCTCAATCACAAGTTAGTTGGGGTCCCCCTATATAGTAAGCATTGTTTGTATATTCAAATTTTAACACTAATTTTAGGTGTTTGTTCTCTGGTTTCCATTTTCATTATATGTTTAATTTGCGTAACTACTTCCAACTACCAGATCCCTCGTCTTGATTCTTTTCAACGAATGACATGCATTTATGTGTGAACTGATTCAAGGAAAGTTGTTTTATGGACATTCTGTTGTTTTGGTGGTTGTCTCTGCAGGCTGCTGTGAATTCCATGGATTACATTATTGACACCATTGCTGCGGTTCATCCATTGGCTCCATTGCTCAGTTTATTGAAGATGGATGGCAAGCTTATCACTGTTGGATTGCCTGAAAAGCCACTGGAGCTTCCAATTTTCCCTTTAGCTTTGGGTAAGCCACACTGATTTGGAACAAGAAAATGTTGCTTTTAGTTTTCACCCATAGTAACTCCAGAATCATACTTAAATCTTGCAAATTTGGTTATTATTCTAACAGGTAGGAAGCTTGTTGGAGGAAGTGACATAGGAGGCATGAAAGAGACACAGGAAATGTTGGACTTTTGTGCAAAGCACAACATTACTGCAGATATCGAGCTGATTTCAATGGACTACATCAATACGGCCATGGAACGACTTGCAAAATCCGATGTCAAGTACCGATTTGTGATTGACATTGCCAACTCTTTATCCTCATCCTGATTGTTATGTACTTCCGTCATTACCAAAAACTTAAGTTTACAAATCGAGCAAGATATGATTAAAACTATGTAGCAAGTTGATGTATGAATGGTCAGCTTGCGGGAATTATATTATTGTTCAGACAATAAAACTTGGAGCCTCTGTGTGTTCTTATGGTTCATTAAGCTGTCTCATTTTTCTAGGGCTATTTGAATCAACTATTCTCAAACAAACTGCATTAAATGTAGCCATTGATTATTCCTAAAGAAGGTGACTGAGTTTCAAAAGCATAACAATAATTTCTTAGTTTCAAAAGCATAACAATAATTTCTAATAGCAATATAGAAAACCATCAAGCTTCGAATAGGGGGAGGGGGGTAACTCTTTTTCAGCTTTGTGCACAAGAATTACAATTCAACTTCTCCGATAGTTCACTGCTACAGATGACGGCATTAGTATTTTGTGTGGAACAGACTTTTTATTTTTGAGATATAGTAGGGTGCATGGATTAGGTTGGTTCGCATTTTTGAGGATTTCTAAAAGAAAATGCAAGCACTTGAAATATAATGAGGAAAAAATAGCTATAGTTTGCTCAAATTATTATTTGTAGTTATATATATTTCTATTATATAGAAAAGTCAAGCCATACATTTTAGTAATTTCAACTTTATTTAAGGGCAAAAATAATAAGTTTATAATTAGTGGTCAAAATAAATAAAATTCCAGAAGAATTCATACATATCTTTACTTATGTTATGAGCATATTTTTGTAATTGTGTTAAAATGAAGAGTTTCTATTAGTTAACGTCTATCAAACAATAATAAATGCTAAGCTTGTTTGGAAATATTTTAGAAAGAAAATTTTGAACTAATTTAAATAAAATGAGTTTGAATAGTTGATTGTTCACTCCTAAAAATTCTTTTAAGGATTACTGCATAAATATATTTTTGGTACTAAGTTACATAATATGATCATTACTAAAGTTCATATCTTAATTATTAAAATAGTCTAAAAAATAATGCATCGATATTTTCATTTAATTCAAAGAAAATGTCAAATTTAGTGTCTGAAAGAGAAAATAATATTTGACTATCAAAAAATTAATAAGTTGATAATGTATTCATCGAACTATTAAAAGTTATTAGTTCTTCATTTTTATGCATGATATTTTCTTAATATCAAATGTGATAAACTATTTAACACAGAAAATTTGAAGAAAAAAATTTAATATTCAAATTTGAGGAATGTTCAATTACAAAATAAAGAAAAGTGAGGAGTTAAAAAATAAAGTAGAACAACAAAAGAAAATGTTAATAGAAAAGGACTATGTCGAGAAATATAAAGAAAGAGAAAAAAACTAAAAATAAATAAAGGAAAAAATAACCTGAAAAAGAAAAACAAGTATATTGATTATTTTGTGGGGGTAAGATTCAAAATTTTTTTTTACAGCATGATATTTAGAGTTCAATACAAATATTTTAAAATATAATTTAGAATTTAACATTAAGGTAATTGTTAATAGCAGATATAGAAATAAAGTTGCTTTCATGATTCTTTTATTTTTGTGAAGTTAGAAAATTAACTTTTTAATAAGTATTTTCAATATTAACATCAAAATAAATAGAAGTATTTTCTTCTTATTGAAGACAATAATAAAATAAATCACAATTCATCGACAAAGTTAACCACAAATAAATTATACTTGAATTGATCAAAGATTTGTATATATTTTCATATGCAAAGCTTGTGGTGCAAATATTACAAATTGAAGGTTACAAGGGTAGAAAATAACTGCCACTTGCGAAAATATATGAAGATTGACAATCTTTTTAAAGGTATCAATATTTTATATATTCCTTGAACATGAAATTTGCAAATTCATAATCTAACATACTTCTCTATTTCCTATGAGCATAGAATTTCTTAAAATTCAACTTTAAAAAGTTTGATTGTAAATGACGCATTTATATCATATGAACATTTGAAACAAATGATAAAGTAATATGTTAAAGTTGTTTGCCAAAAATAAATACTTCTCTATTTCCTCTATGCATAGAATTTTTTAAAATTTAGCTTTAAAAGGTTTGATTGTAAATGATGCATTTATATCATATGAACATTTGAAACAAATGATAAAGTAATGTATAAAGTTGTTTACTGAAAATAATATGTGAGCCTTAAATTATCTAGTATATTATACATATATATATATATATATATATAAAGAGAGAGAGAGAGAGAGAGAGAGAGAGAGATGAATTGTATTTGTATATCCACTGGATAATTTGTATAAACATAACTAACATGTATATGCATCTATCTACAATTATATTTATATATCTATTGAAAGGTAAAATATGTATATGTATCAATGAAAACAATAGCAATGACGAATACAATATATATCCTGATAAAATTTGTATCAATGAATAAATTGAATCAACAAATATAATTTGTAACTAAACACAATTTGTATCAATGAATATCATTTGTTGTAATAACTCTCTAGGTCATTTTATCGGCTACTCTTTCTTAACAACATTTAGAGCTTTCTTGTAATGACCCCAGGTCATTTATGACTTGCTGGCACTTGTAGCTCGGTTGCCTGGTCGTTCATTTGGATTTTGTGCTCATTTAATTTGAACGATTGACTTCAATCAAAAACCTAGGAAGATAGCCTCATAACAGAATTCTAATAGTTTCATCACTTCCAAAATGACCAAATAAGACTAGAAGCATGGTCGGCTCGAATACCAATGCCTTTGGTGAAAGTTGTGACCATTTAGCATTTTGGCTATTAAAATTTGGCCCAGAGTTGACTTTGGTCAACATTATTGAAAAACACACTTGATGGAAATTTTGACAGAGCGGTTGGCTCCGAAATGTTGAGTTTGGTCTAAAATGATCTTTCGTTTTACTTTTGAGGTATTCAAACTCATCCCGAGCCCTTCAGAGAAATTCGGGTAAAAATTTCCTTTAGAGTGAGACCCACTTTTTAGTCAAAATAACCTCGTATGAAAATTTAACTTACATTGTTGAGTCCAAAACATCAATTTTGATGGGGTAGCATAGTCCTTTTGCGCGAACGGTGTTTGGACGAATCTCAAGCACCCCGTTGGAAGTTGTGGACTTAGTCCAACACGTTGTTGCAGCAAAAATCTAGTGCAGATTACTTTATTCTCCGCAAAGTGCGAGCCCCTGGCCGCATTCACGGAGGCTTGTGCATTTGTGCTCCCCATTTGGGAGATCAAGGCTCATGTGCTCCAAGTTCACAAAGGACTTCTATGTTTGCGGAGTTATTTCATGATTGCACTCTGATCATGGTGTATGGTTCACCGCAGTTGTGGAGGTCGGCGTGGTGGCCCTTATATTTTTGTTCTTAAACGCGATAAGTGTATTTAGACAATTTTAAGACATGATTTCCCCGCCATTTCAAGGCCGAATTGGATGATTCAAAGGTCAATCTTAAAGGATTTTCACGAGGAACGCATTGGGTCGCTCGTAAATTTATTTGGAAGCCCCGTTTGAGGTAAATTTATGAATTTAGATTCTGTTATATGTCATTTTTGGACTGAATTTTGGGTGAACTTTAGGAGGTAATTTCCTAAGCAATCCAAGTTCGTTTTAGAGATTTTTTAGGCTATATTGTGTGGATTTTCAAGGGGACCGTGGTGTTGTGATCGATGAGTGCATTAGCGGCTTTTATTTCCCATAAATTTCTTGCTTCCAACTGCTATCCTTTTTTGTATTTCTTGGAAAAATTAGATTTTCAATGTTTATCGTTGTTGTGACGTTTCTAACCCTTAAATTGTGCCTCATTTTGGGGTGCAAGCTTCCCGTTATATTTATAACCTAATTATAGAGTTGATTTTAAGATTCCCATCACAGGTCCTACAATTTTGTTTTTGGCCTGATTTTGGGTTTTGGGTCTGACTCTGAAAATTATATTCTTAATGTCAAAATGTTTGTTTTGTCATACAAATCAATAATTTTGATAGTGAGATGACAAAGTGTTCGGGTGTGGATAACTACAGTTAGTGGATTTTGAGCATGTGTGGTCGGCTTTCAAGTAGTCTTTGACTAAGCTCTTCTGGATAATATTTTGTACATATTTGTAATGCTAATTGGAGTTATATTTGCCTAGTATTCATTCTGTTACACTCTTTCTCATTTCTACTATTGTTCACTGAGCGTTATCCTTGGATAGGCTTTTGGGGATCTTAGATTGAGCTTGTGGTTGTATTTGCATCAATGTAAGGTCATTAATTCTATTTAGGAATCATATGGGCGAGCTTAGAATAAGTTGAGCCTTAGTTGCTTGATATAGAGATCAAATGTCGATTATACCTAGTTATGGGCCCTAATAGAACTTATTGGTAATGGTGTGCCTTGAGCCAAGGTCTTAGACCTTAGGGACCCATCGTCATCATGTATTTGACTTGTGCACTTTATTCTGGGTTGGAAATCATGGTATTGGGGCGAGCTTGCTTTTGAGTAATGTACCTTGTATAGATTCTAAGAATTGAGAGGCCTATTGTAGCTATAGGTTCATTCAGTTGGCTCAGCAATGAACTTGGTGTAGGCAATAATTATTGAGAGAGATTCCACTTCCATGCTTGTGTCACGACCCGACCCCGGGGCGTGACTAGTGCCGACTAGGCACTATTACCGATACAAACACACATATTTACATTAATAATTCTACAGAAAATCCGGC
>JAPFFP010039622.1:0-15057 GCA_026153255.1 Solanum medicagineum | reverse complement strand
CCCTCAAGAATATGTTGATATGGTGTACAAAGTGTTATCTATTATGGGTGTTAGGTCTGAGGAGAAGGCAGAGTTGGCGGCTTACCAACTAAAGGGGGTGGCTCAAATATGGTATACTTAATGGAAGGAGGAGTAGGGGAACAACAATGTGTTACTTTGGGAGGAATTTAAGGCGGCTTTCCTTAACCGGTTCTTCCTCTTGAGCTTAGGGAGGCCAAAATGATGAAGGTCATGAATCTGAAGTAAGGACCTATAAGTGTAAGGGAGTATGCCCTCAAGTTCAACCAACTCTCTAAATGTGCTCCACACTTGGTTGCCGACCCGAGGTCTAGAATGAATAAGTTTGTGATGGGTGTTTCTGATTTGGTGAATGAGGATTGCCGAGCCGCTATGTTGATTAATGACATTGATTTGTCCTGCTTGATGACTTATGCCGAATAATTGGAGGGGGAAAAGTTGAGGAAGAGTAGAAGTAATGAGTCCAAGAGGGCCCATTTTGATGGTAAGTTCCAAGGTCACAAGGGTGGCCGATTTCATCAAAGCCAAGGGTCCTCTCATGTTCCTAGTAGGAGATTTGCTAATGACTACCCAAGGCCCCAAGGAGAGGTGCCTGCACCTATGTGCCTAAAATGTGGTAGAGGCCATGATGGCCCACTTTTGAGGGATACTAATGCTTGCTATAGCTGTAAGGGAAGCTGGTCACAAGAAGGTTGATTATCCTTGAAATCAAAACAAGGGTAACGATGTTCGTCCACAAGGACAGTGATCCCATTTTTTTCATCGGGTACTGCTAATGCGATTCCTTTGGGGATAGGAGGCCAACAAGGTGGTGCCCCAAGGCACAATCGGTTCTATGCACTCCAAGTGACACAAGAGGTTGATGAGGTGCCCGATGTCATTATCGGTATGTTAAAACTCTTTGATTTTGATGTGTATGTATTGATAGACCAGAGTCCAAACTCTTTCTTTTGTTACTCCTTTTGTAGCCAAAAAGTTTCATGCTGAGCCCGAATTGTTGTGTGAGTCTTATGAGGTGTCTACCCCTATTGATGCATCTATTATTGCTATAAAGGTCTATAGAAATTGACCCATATGCATTTTGCATAAAATTTTGCCTTGTGATCTTGTTGAATTGGATTTGGTGGATTTTGATGTCATTCTTAGAATGGATTAGTTGCATGCATATTATGCCTCTATTGAATGTAGAACCTGTAGGGTCAAATTCCAATTGCCAAATGAACCCATCTTTCAGTGGGAGAGTCATGATATGGTGGTCAAGGGTAGGTTTATCTGTTGCATTAAACCCCAAAAGTTGATCTCTAAGGGGTGTCTCTATCATCTTGTGAGGGTTTGGGATGTTGAATCCAAAGTCCTTCCTATAGATTCGGTTCGGTGGTTAGTGAGTTCCTTGATGTCTTTCCAAATGACCTTCCCGGTGTTCCTTTTGAAAGGGAAATAAACTTTGGTATAGACCTCCTTCCTGATACTCAACCCATTTCTATTCCTCCTTACAGTATGGCCCCAGTGGATTTAAAAGAGTTGAAGGAGAAATTGAGGGATTTATTGGAGAGGTTTTATTAGGCCTAGCCAATCACCTTGGATTACACCGGTATTGTTTATGAAGAAGAAGGATGGGTCCCTTAGAATGTGCATTGACTATCGACAACTTAATAGGGTCACCATAAAGAATAAGTATCCTCTAGCAAGGATTGATGATTTGGTTGACTAGCTTCAAGGGGCTAGTCACTTCTCTAAGATTGATCTTCGGTCCGAGTATCTCCAAGTGAAGGCAAGGAAGTGTGATATTCCCAAGACGGCCTTCTGGACTCGGTATGGGCATTATGAATTTGTGGTTATGTCTTTTGGGTTGACCAATGCACCAACTATCTTCATTGATCTTATGAATAGGGTCTTTAAACCCTACCTTGATTTATTTGTTGTGGTGTGCATTGGTGATATTTTGATCTATTCTCATAGTGAGAAGGAGCATGTGGGTCATTTGAGGGTGGTGTTGCAAAAGTTGAGGGAATAGAAGTTGTATACTAAGTATGACAAGTGTGAATTTTGGTTGAAAGAGGTTGCCTTTCTAGATCATGTGGTGTCAGGGGATAGTATTAAGGTGGATCCTATGAAAATGGAGGTGGTTAGGAATTGGCCTAGACCTTTGACCCCGTCAAATATTAGAAGCTTCTTGGGTTTAGTAGGTTACTACCGGAGGTTTGTGAATGGGTTCTCTTCTATTGCATCCCCCATGACTAAGTTGACTCAAAGAAGGCTAAGTTTGTATGGACCGATGAGTGTGAAAAGACTTTCCAAACCTTGAAGGATGAGCTTGTCTCCACTCCTATCTTGTCTCTACCTAAAGGGTTGGAAGGTTTGTTGTGTATTGTGATGCCTCTTGAGTTGGTTTGGGTTGTGTTTGATGCAAAATGGTAAGGTAATATCCTATGCTTCTAGGCAACTCAAAGTGCATGAAAAGACTTATCCAACCCATGATCTTGAATTAGCCGCCGTGGTATTTGCTTTGAAAATTTGGCATCATTATTTGTATGGAGTGCATGTTGATGTGGTCACCATTCATTAGAGTCTCCAATATGTGCTTACTCAAAAGGACCTCAACGTGGGACAAAGAAGGTGGTTAGAACTTCTTAAGGATTATGATATGAGTACGCATTATCATCCCGGTAAGGCTAACGTTGTGGCGGATGCTTTGGGTAGGGTTCTAAGGGTAGCATAGCTCATATTGATGGTAGTGCCAAAGAGTTGTCTAGAGAGGTCCATCAGTTGGCTAGATTGGGGGTTAGGTTGGAAGAGGTTGATAATGGTGGTATTATGGTTGTTGATGGTTCAAAATCTTCCTTGGTTGATGAGGTAAAAGCAAAGAAAGATCGTGAACCCTCCTTGTTAGAATTGAAGGCCTTGGTAAGAGAGAGCAAGGTGGAGGTTTTGTCCCAAAGGGGAGACGGTACCCTTAGATACGAAGGTAGGTTGTATGTGCCTATTGCTGATGGCTTGAGAGAGAAGGTTCTTGATGAGGCTCATAATTCTTCCTATTCTATTCACCCCTGTTCTACCAAGATGTATAAAGATTTGAAAGAGTTATTTTGGTGGGGAGATATGAAGAAGGAAATTGCTAAATTTGTACCCAATTGTCATAGTTGCTAACAATTCAAAGCCGAACACCAAAGGCCAGGTGGCTAACCCAAGATATAGAGATTCCTACTTGGAAGTGGGAGGAAATTAACATGGATTTGTGGTTGGGTTACCTAAGACTAGAAACAGTTTTGATTCTATTTGGGTTGTGGTTGATAGAATGACAAAGTCGGCTCATTTCCAACCTGTTAAGACTACTTATAGTGTCGAAGACTATGATAAATTGTACATTCATGACTTGGTTAGATTGCATGGAGTACCCTTGTCTATCATATCAGATCGTGGTGCTCAATTCACTTCACACTTTTGGAGGTCCTTCCAAAGAGGTCTCGGTACCAAGGTTAAGCTTTGTATGGCCTTTCACCCTCAAACTGATGGCCAAGCTGAAAGACCTATCCAAACTCTTGAAGGTATTCTTAGAGCATGGTTTTACACTAGCATTACACATCAACCAAGTGTTTGATAAAATGTCCAATTTAGGTTTCTTGAGCAATTGATGATCCAATGCATGACATATGACTTGTATGACTTTATGATGATGAAAGGAAGGTATATATGAGTTGATTTCATGAAAGGTATCTATAGTGTTGCAGGTTGACCACACCTATTTGAGGTGGTGCTAGACCTCAATCACCATGGATGGCGGGGTGAGACCACCAGCAACCAATTGAGGGGTTGATACCTCAATCACCATGGATGGCAGGGTAAGACCTCAGTCAACCAATTGAGGGGTTGATAGCTCAATCACCATGGATGGCGGGGTGTAACCACCATTATAATGTTGGTCTCTTACTACATATGTAATATGTTCTATGTAAGGACATTTTACTTCAAGCATCACTCATGCATGCCATACTTTCTATATGCTCATTTATTGCCTAATTATGCATTTCGATTATGTTGCCTATCTTTTGTTGTATTACATCCTACATACTTAGTAAATTCCGATGTACTAATGTATACTCTATGCCTACATTATGTTATCATGTAGGAACCAGAGCTCCACTTGATCATCCTCCTCCTCCACGTGGCTAGTACGGTTTCTCTACTAAGCAAGTTGGTGAGTCCTCAATTTTGGGGACAACGTCTTTGATCTTATGCTTTGTATAAGGACTCTCTTCCCTTTATTGTATGCTTTGACTATGAGGGTGAGCCCAGTTGCTTGTCTTGACCCCGCCAAGCTCTATGTTTAAAGATGTTGTTGGACAAGTTATGTAATGATGTTTTAAGCTTGAATCTCTTTGACTCTCTTGATGTTTCATGAAATGAAGGATTTCCCTATCCTATACCCTTATTTCTATTCTTTTATTGTTGTTTAATTGCTTCTGTGACCAAGGATGTGTAATCATATGTTAAGAGGCTTTCTTGGAGTTCCTTCGAGTTTCCTATTCACCATGTCATCTCTAGGCACTAGGCTTGGGTCGTGACAAAATGCCTCAATAGAAAATGACCACTTCCCTATGTTGTTCATAGATCAGATGCCAGATCGATTGGCTGGAAAGGGCTAGTACTACTTTCTGGATGGGTACTCAGGCTACAACCAGATCATCATTGCTCTGGAAGATTAGGAGAAAATGACGTTCATATGCCCTTATAGCCCCTTCACATTCAAGAGGATGCCATTTGGGTTGTGCAATGCTCAAGCAACATTTCAAAGATGTATGATGTCTATCTTATTAGACATAGTGGAGCACACTGTTGAAGTCTTCATGGATGACTTTAGTGTGTTTGGGGACTCATTTGAGAATTGCTTGAAACACTTGCATCTTGTGCTAAGTGACGTGTTGTCAAAAATACAACATATTTGATGCTTAAAACTTAGGATTTCATTTGTTCTCAATGCGATATTTATTGTTTTTATGTGTTTTTGGTGTTTATTTTGCAGGAAAGAAGGTTGGCATGATTTTTGGGGCAAATTGTAGACTTTTCTGGTTTTGGGGGTTTATGAGACCCTCTATGAGTCGTAGAGCCTTCTATGAGTTGTAGAGTTGGTTTTATAGATATTTCTAGTGAAGTTTGAAGATTTGAAGTTCAGCCAAATGAGACCTCTTTACGAGTCTTAGATCACTCTACGACTTATATACAGTGGTTACATGAAGAATTCCATTATCAATTATTGCAACCCCCCCTTCGGGGAATTGAGTTAGTTAATACTTGAATTTTTTTATTAGTGAATTGATTTGGAAAGTCTTTGCATTCTCTATGAGATTCGATTCTAATCTTGGTTAGGTTTTATAAGGGAGGTGTAAGTTGGGCGTGATCACTTGTGCAATAGACTTTTTAAAGCTCTTCTTGAAAAGTACGGAGTGAAACATAGGGTGGAGACACCTTATCATCCCCAAACAAGTGGGCAAGTGGAGGTGTCAAATAGGGAAATTAAGAAGATGTTATCCAAGACTGTGAATGCAAACTAAACAGATTGGTGTCAGAAGTTGGATGATGTATTATGGTCATACCGAACTGCATGCAAGACCCCTACAGGCATGTCCTCATATCAACTTATTTTTTGGAAGACATGTCATTTGCCAGTGGAAGTAGAGCATAAAGCTATTTGAGCATTGAAAAAATTGAATTTGGATTGGAATGATGCAACTACCTCTAGATTGAGCCAACTCAATGATCTTAATGAGTTTCAATTGAAAGCATATGAGAGCTCAGCCTTGTATAAGCAAAGAATGAAGATACAACATGATCGCCGCATAGAAAAACACTAATTCACACCATGGGACTTATTTCTACTCTTCAATTCCAGGTTAAAGTTGTTCCCTGGGAAGCTCATATCCACATGATCGCCGCATAGAAAAACACTAATTCACACCATGGGACTTATTTCTACTCTTCAATTCCAGGTTAAAGCTGTTCCCTGGGAAGCTCAAATCCATATGGTTGGGACCGTTTCGGGTAGCACACATCTTTGATCATGGGGCCATTGAATTGGAGAGACAAAATCGAGGTACTTTCAAAGTAAATGGCCAAAGACTCAAGCCATACCTTGGAAATGTAGAAGAGATCAAGATGTTGAAGAATGAGATGTTGAGGAAGTCTGAGTACTCATGATAGCCATGTAGTGTCGCTACTATAAATCAGGTGTTGTTTGGGAGGCAACCTAAGGTGGACTAAGGCGCTTAGGCGCCAAGGTATATTTTTTGACCCCTACTATTCTATTTTTGCTTGATTTTGTGCAATAAGGACAATGCACAACTTTTTAGATGGAGTGTGGGTAGTTATAGGCCTTGGTGAAGTCTAAGTAGCTTATGGTCTATAACTACCCCAAATTTTGATCCTGAGGTTTTCTTGCCTGTGTTCTTTTCCTCATGGATATTTAATTTCTTTTGAACCGACATGTTTAGGATTTTTAGATAACATCTGCAGCATATAGTACTAATACTTATGGCATATAACATTTTTTATGTTTTGTGTTGAAAATTAGTACCTACAAAAAATTGTTGATCAGTAGTTAAATGGCAACCATTCATGTTTGAGTGTTTAGCAATAGTTATTCTGTTAAGTGAGGGTAATTGAGATATAACGCAAGATTTGTGAGTTGCTTGTTGATAATGTATTGCAATGCCATATGAGTATGAGCTAATTTTGCCAGATTCATGTACTTTGTGCTAATTCAGAACTTCCCTATTACTGTAAGTTAGATTGTAGACTAAATGGATTAGGAAGAGATCTTAGGCCTTTGTTTTTTAAATTTGTCTACTTTATCCTAATATAACCAACCAAATGATGTTTTATCCCTTGATTCAAATATTTGAGCCTTATATGAACCAATTCTTTCTAAAACACCTAATTAGCCTAACCTTGTCTAGTGATAAACCTTGAGATTTCCCTTGGTTTGTCCTTGAACATTGTGAAACTTGATTGAGGCAAAAATCCTAAGTTGAGAGTGGCTTCCAAAAGTGGCCCTAGTTTGGGGAATAGTGAAATGAGCCCAAAAAGTGCTCGAAAATGTGCCTCGAAAGTGCCAAAAATCGTAATTTTCATATATCTCAAAATTCGTGCGTGATATAGAAAATACGACTTTATATTCATGATCCGGAGAAAAATTGAGTGGGAGATGGGTCTAACCCTAATTTTAGAGCAACCGTATCAAAAATTCGAAATTCCTAAATTTCAATTCCCAGAGAGCTCTGCGCGCCACTGGCGCGACGTGGACAGGGTGCACAGATGTATATTTTTTTGCCCAGTTTTGTTGTTCGATCTAAGACTTTTTGGTCTTGGGCCTAAGTCTTCCCATGCGTATAAATACCTATACTTAGCCATATTTCAATACCATAGCATGCAAGACATTCCCCAATGCTCTCTCAAATACTTAGACAAATATTTTACTCAAAATCAAGGTCCTCAACTCATTCGGGATCTTAAGGAATTCACTCAAGCTTCAAGTTCTCAATCAAACCTTCATTAAGAAATTCTCCAAAGTTGAGGTATGTGGGTTTCAACCATTGGGTGCTTTCGCCAATGGTGCCCTAGCTTCCTTTTTACAAAAATTATATGTTTTTAAGTTGATTTACTTATGGGTCTTCTTATTATGAATTTGTCCATGAAATATGTTAGGGTTTTGTGAAAATGTGACTGTTTATACATGTTATGAGCTATGAATCCATGATCTATCTTGAGATTTGATTATGGGTTTTAATGTATGTTGCAAGGTGGTATTACCAAGTACTGGTGGGTTGATTTACTTCATGTTTTCTTGCATGATTTCACTCTTGAATTGCATGGTTTTACACTAACATTACATACCTACCAAGTGCTTGATAAAATGTCTGGCTTAGGGTTCTTGAGCTATTGATGATCCATTGCATGACTTGAATGACTATATGATAATGAAAGTAATGTATATATGCATTGATTTTATGAACAGTATCTATAGTGTTGCAAGTGACCATACCATAGATGAGGGGTATATACCTCATCCACCTTGTCGGGTGGTGGCAATCCCATACTTCCATAGATGAGGGTATATACCTCATCCACCTTGTCGGTACCTCATCCACCTTGTTGGGTGGTGGCAATCCTGTACTACAATAGACGAGGGGTATATACCTCATCCACCTTGTTGGGTGGTGGCAATTTCGTACTACCGAAGATGAGGAGTAGATAGCTCATCCACCTTCCAAGCGGGTGGCATGCCTTGGATTCCAAGTACTAAGTTGCTTGGTTATAATGATGGTCTCTTCTTACATATGCATTATGTTCTATATAAGCATATTTTACTTCAAACATAGTGTATGCATGCCATGTTGCTAAAATACTATCTTTTGCTTACAATTATGCATTTTGATCATGTTGCCTATCTCTTGTTGCATTGCATCCTACATACTTAGTACATTCAAATATACCAACGCATATTCTATGCCTACATGATGTTACCACGTAGGAACCGAAGCTCCTCACGATCATCCTGATCCTCCTCGTGGCTAGTACTATCTTCTCAAAGCAAGTTTGGTAAGTCTTCAACTCTGGGGACGATATTTCTTGTTCTTATGTTATGTAATGACTCTCATTATCTATTTGTATGCTTTTGACTATGAGGGTGAGCGCAGAAAGTTGTATTAGCCCCCACTCAAATCTAAGTATAGAGGTGTTGTTGGACAAGTTATGTAATGATGCTATGAGCTTTGACTCTCTTTGACTCTTTGATGTTTTATGCTATAAAAGGCCTCCTTAGCCCCTTATCCTTATTTTATGGTCTTGTTGTTATTCAAATGCTTCCTCGACCAACGATGTGTAATGAAAATAATGTGGTGACTAAGGAATGAAAATCATGTAACCGGTGTAGGGGGAATCACAAAAATAATGTGGTGACTAAGGAATGAAAATCATGTACCTGGTGCAAGAAAAAGAAAAAGATGTCTTAGATTGAGATTAAAAGCAAAATAAAGTACAAAAATGAGGCAAAAGCTGAAAAATGAGAAGAAAATACCCGAAAAAGCTTGAATGTGGAAAAAGGAAGGATGAGATGAAATACTCGAGTTGGTAAGCTAAAAGTGATGAAAAATGTAGTTCAAGGATGACTTTTAGTCACTATTTTTTCAAAATGCTATACCAAAGTCCGCTGAGCTTACATTACAAGCTTAGAAAGTCCTAAAGTGATTCTTGTCCAGTTGGTTGAAAATTTGAGTCATGACTATATGGGAAAGCCTATGATATTAGTCAAAGCCTATGATATTAGTCATTGTGCATGAACATATTTTGTGAGAGTGAGTGTGTTTGCACAGTCCCAAAGCCAAATTTAAAATCATTAGTAAGTGTCAAAAATGGGACATATTTCTGTGAAGGTACTTGCATTTCATTGTTAGTATTTGACTTGTTCAGTGATTGTGGACTGTTGATATCCCCTTGCTTGTCATAGTTGTGTTTTCAAATGCACTACTGTGTTTTGGTTTGTCAAATAGCGATCTTATCTTGTTTTAAAAAGTTGGTGTGGGGTACCCGAGTTTGAATTATATGTGATGTATACCATTGGGTTGAGGTTTTTGTGTGTTGATATATTGTCTATATAGATTCAGTCATTGCTTAAAGGACAAGCAATAATTTTAAGTTGAGGGTGTTGATGTGCTGTCAAAATACAGCACATTTGATGCAGAAAACTTAGGATTTGTGTGTTATCAATGTGACATTTTTGGTTTTTATGTGTTTTTGGTGTTTATTTTGTAGGAAAGAAGGTTGGCATGATCTTTAGGGTAAATTGCAGACTTTTCTTGTTTTTGAGGGTTTACAAGACTCTCTATGAGTCATAGAGCCTTCTATAGGTTGTAGAGTGGTTTTTGTGGAGATTTTTAGTGTTGTTTGATGATTTGAAGTTCAGCCAGACGATATCTCTTTACGAGTCATAGATCACTCCATAACTTGTATAGAGTGGTTTCATAAAGAATTCTAGTGAGATCCAGTGAAGCAGTAGATATTGTTGGTGAAGTCTATGATAGTGCAGTACGAGTCGTAAATTAGTCTACGACTCAGATAGTGGATCCGTAGTAGTGAAGTCCAAGATCTCAAGAGCTGATCATGAAACCCTGATTATGACTCGTAAACCCTATTACCAGTTGTAAAGCCCTGTCGTGTAAAGTCGCCGACTAGTTTTTCTAATTTATAAGACTTGTTTGTAATATCGTAAATAGTAATTTTTAGGTCATTATGCATAGAACACAGTAGATAGGATGTCATTATAACACATTTTAGGGTTTTACACTTGGAGACAAAATATTAGAGAGGAGAATACACTCGTAGATTCATTGTATCTTTCAATCTTGTGATTCTCAATACAAATTGGGTTTGCTTGTTCTTCAATTTAATTGGGCAAGTAATTAATTATGCTTTCTGAATTTATAGTTTCTTCATCTACCCATAGCATGAGTAACTAAACCCACAACTTGGGGTTGTGGGAACCATGAAGATCTAACCATATAAACTTGGATAATTTGCAATTCTTGGAATATGTGTTTACATGTATTAATAAATTCTCTTTGTTTTGCATATTTTCTAGTGGTGGCCAATATTAGTACTTGCCTAGAGTTACCTTCCCGATCCAGGTGGTAATGAATAGGAAAAGAGATTGGTTAAAAGGATTCGATGATGTGTTCTCGTCTAATCAACCAAACTAGAGCAAGGGGAGGTTAACTGAGACTGTGATTAATGGCTAGTAATGCACAATATGATGATGGGCCAAGTCACATAGTGAAATTCACCAAAGGGCTTGGTGAACTAGAATTACCATCCTACATGCTATACTCAAGTCGAGAATTGGGTTATCCGGGGATGTTGAGTTGGTGAATCATGCGGAACACAATTCCCAAGTTGCTCTTAATTATTGATTGTCTCTTCTTTTAGTTAGCTTAGTTTTATTTCTTATCAATCATTGCAACCCCCTCCCCTGCTTCGGGGAATTGAGTTAGTTAATACTTGAATAGTTTATTGATAAATCAATTTGTAATGTATTTATATTCTCTGTAGGATTCGATCCAAACGTTGGTTAGGTTTTATATTTGATAACAACTGCTTTATCCTCTAAAAGAGAGGTGTAACTTGGGCATGATCAGTAAGAAGGTCTGAGGAATACCATCTGGTACTGAATTGGGAAAAGTGTCACTTCATGGTAAATGAGGGCATTATGTTGGGGCACAAAATCTCCATCAAAGGAATTGTGGTTGATAGAGCCAATGTTGAAGTGATTGAGAAGCTTACCCCACCCATCTTCGTGAAGGGTGTGAGGAGCTTCATAGGGCATGCTGGATTCTACTGGTGTTTCATAAAATACTTCTCTAAAATTGCACATCCATTTTGCAAGTTGCTTGAGAAGGATGTGAAGTTCATGATTGATGATACATTCCTAAAAGCTTTTTAAGGATTGAAGCATAAGATGATTTCTTCCCCCATCATTAATTGTAGCTCTAGATTTGTCAAATCCCATTGAGATCATGTGTGATGCAAGTGGGGTTGCACTAGGTGTAGTCTTGGGAAAGTTCCAAGAGAAGATATTACATCTCATATACTATGCTAGCAAAGGCCTAAATATAGGTGTGGTCTTTGTGTTCGAGAAACTCAGGTCATTTTTATTGGGGACCAAAGTTTCGGTGCACATAGACCAATCAACATTATGGTACTTGATGGAAAACAAGGATGCAAAACCATAGCTAATGAGATGGGTAATCCTTTCGCAAGAACTTGATTTCTACGTAATCGATAGAAAAGGGACGAAAAATCAGGTTGCAAACATTTTTCCAGGTAAAAGATAGATCAATAACAAAGTTTGATGATGGATTGGAGATGAACGACTCATTCCCAGACGATAGGGTTTTGGCAGCGTCCTATGATTTGGTACCATGTTTGCAAACTATGCGAACTATTTGGTTAGCGATATTGTCCGCCTGACCTAAATACAAACCAGCGCTGCAAGTTCATGTCAGATGTGAGAAAATTCTTTGGATTGATCCATACGTGTTTTATATATGCCTATATGACATTATTCGTCGTTGTGTTCCTAAGTTCAAGATGATGACTATCCTCAAAGCATGTCATTCGTTGCTGGTAGGTGGGCATCACAGTAGAGTCTAGACAGAACATAAGATGTTGTAGTATGGTTACTATTGCCCACTATCCACCAAAATGCTTATGACTATGCCAAAGCATGTGATAGGTGCTAGAGAGAAGGTGGTGTTTCCCGAAAGCATGGCCACCCTCTAAACCCCATCATGGTGATTGAGTTATTTGATGTACGGGGAATAGACTTCATGGGCCCTTTTTTAGCTTGTATGGATACAAATACACTCTGGTTGCTGTGGATTAGTATCAAAGTTGGTGGCGGCAGTTTCTCTCCCCAACAATGAAGGCAAAAGTGTCACAACATTTCTGAAAAGAAACATCTTCTCAAGGTTTGGTACCCCTGGGGTAATTATTAGTGACAGAGGTTCTCACTTCCGCAACAGATTATTCAAGATCCTACTTGAAAAATATAAGGGAAAGCATTAGGTGGCAACCCGGTGTCATCCCCAGACAAGCGGGCAAATAGAGGTATCTAATAGGCAAATTAAACAACTCTACCAAAGACTTTGCGTGCAAATTGGACAGATTGGTCGCGGAAGTTTGATGACACATTATGGGCATACTAGACAGCATTCAAGAGCCCTATAGGCATGTCTCCTTACCAACTTGTCTTTGGCAAAGCATGTCATTTGCTAGTAGAGCTTGAGCATAAGGTGATGTGGGTGCTAAAGAAGTTGAATATAGAATAGAATGATGCAACAAACTCTAGGCTAAGCCAACCCAATGAGCTTGATGAATTCCGCTTGAAGGCATATGAGAGCTCAGCTTTGTATAAACAAAGGATGAAGTTGCAAAATGATCATCGCATAGAGAATCACCAGTTTTCACCAGGGGACTTAGTGCTACTATACAACTCCAGGCTAAAGTTGTTCCCAAGAAAACTCAAATCCAGATGGTTGGGAGCCTTTAGGGTAGCACATGTCTTTGGTCATGGGGAAATCAAGTTGGAGAAGAGAAATGGTGGCAAATTCAAGGTAAATGGCCAAAGAGTCAAGGCATACCTTCGAAATGTTAAAGAAATAAGAACTGTGCAAGCATAGATACTTGATGAAGTCTGAGTAATCAAGTTTTCTATGTCGTCCTGTGACAATAAATTAGGCACTACATCGAAGGCAACCCAAGGTACACACTAGTGCTTAGGCACCTAGGTATGTCTCTTTTGACCCTAGTACTTTATTTAGATATTTTTGTGTGCACTGAGGACAGTGCACCTCCTTTTCAATGGGGTGTGGGTAGTTATAGGCCTCAGTGAAGTCTGAGTAGCCTTGGCCTATAAGTACCCCAATTTTAGAATCCTAGGTGTTTTCTTACATGTGTTCTTTTCCCCCATGTTGAACCGGTATATTTAGGATGTTTAGGTAGTATTAGTAGAATATAGTACTGATATATGTGGCATATATTAATTCGAAAAATGACTTTCGTTTTGAAAATCCAATTTAATACTTAATTAATTTAAGTATAAACCAAATTCCTGAAATTTAAAGAGTCGACACCTAATTTTAAGGATAACTAGGAAACCAGATTAATTTTAAAACCTAACAGAAAAAGTTTTAAAATATTTCGAGAAATGAGTAAGGGTTCAATTTCCATTTTGAGAAGAAATTAATCACTCAAAATGGCCGCTAACTTGCAGTTGACTGAGGATTAGGAAGTTGACTAACTTTTAAAGATTTTGACTAACTTTGAAAAAAAAGTTGACTAGTTTGAAAAAATTGACTAATTTTGGAAGAATTAACTAAATTTGAAAGAATTGACTAAATTTCGAAGAATTTGTCTAAACTTGAAAGAATTGACTAAATTTGAAAGAATTTCACTAAACTTATAAGAATTGACTAAATTTGAAAGAATTTGACTAAATTTGGAAGAATTTACTAAGTTTGAAAGAATGTTGACTAAATTTGAAAGAATTGACCAAATTTTAAAGAATGTTGACTAAATTTGAAAAAGATAGACTAATTTTAAGAGAATGGACTAATCTAGCAAAAATTGACTAAATTTAAAATTAACTTACACTTCAAAACCCCAAAAAAATTGTACGAATAATTTTCACACTAAGAAAATCATTAAAAGAAAAATTAACATAATGAGGACAATATTGGGGAAACAATTAGATTTATAAGGATCAAACAATACAAAAATGTTAAAGTTAATATCACATATCACAAATAACATAAATAAATATACAAGAAAAGGGAGAGAATAAAAATCAAGATTGGGCTTAGCATGCCCAATCTTCCACCTGCCCTAGTTTTCATATTTTTGGGTCTGCTTAGCCCATTTAAAATTCCCTGCTGCTGCTGCTGAAATGGGCTTTTAGCCCACATTACTGTGATATACACTTAATGTATATTTGCTGTATATTAGTATATATTCACTAATTTTGGCTTTCGAAGCCCTGTATGTCAACTTCCAAGACCTGCTCAGTTACTTATAATGCAAGTTGAGCTGCCTTAAAGAGGAAATTGGGACTCCATGGTCCAACGAAGTGTAAATTATAAGGGAGGGTCCCATTTAGGACTCCAAAATGATTCACATGAAACAAAACAAGGAAATACGTTACTAATAATTTTGTGTTGTTGGCACCCTTTGCAAATGATAGATAACACCTTAGTTTCGAATTACGTAAAACAAAATAATATGCAATCATGGAAGGAAGCCATATATTATAAGATACCAATAATATCTTCTTTACAGTAACTATATTACGACAAGCTGGGATAAAATAGTCACGAAGTTATACTTCCCCTTAACAGTAATTCCAAAACAAACATGCAAATGAGCTCAACCAAACTTAACAATTTTCATAACAGAGCACCTAGTTGCAATAGGTAATTTCAGAGAATCTTAAGAAAT